>BJCN01330340.1:2461-13604 GCA_018326445.1 Flaveria brownii
TATGTGTGTGTGTGTAATTTACCCGTACGATGTTCGATTGAGATTGAATTCTTCAAGAACAAGTCGCGACTCGTGGGGTAATCGTTTGATGCTCAAAACACAACCACAATCAAATTAAACTTAGGGGAGCCTTCTAATAATGATATAGATGAAAAGCCCTATGGTAATTTTGATTAAAATCGATCGGGGGTGGGTTTTAAGTCGAGTTGCAGGTCCGAACAAGAGGTGGTATTCAAATGGAGGTTTCGAGCTTGTTTTTCATGCAATTGATTGTGTTATTCGATTAGGTGGGTTTATATGACTATTTTGGTGCGTTTATTTTGATTAATTATTGAGTTTAGTGGCGGATTTGGTGGGTGGTCGGCCGCGATAGTGGGGAACCGAGTGCGGGTGGGGTTCGATCGCACTATCCACTCGACTAAAGGGGTCATAGGTTCGAATATCGGTCGCGAGTATGTCGGGGATTTTAATTCGGTTGAATTCGTGTGATTTTGGGGGTTGGGGGTTGCCGGAGATGTGGCCGGAGAGGGGCCGGAGAGGGAGAAGGGGGTCGACGGGCGGTGGGTTGGGATTTTTAAAAAAATTACACTTTGGGTCCCTGTGGTTTGTAAAGTTTGTTATTTTGTGTTAAAACTTATGTTTTAAGTTTCATAATTTACCATTTAGCCCCTGGACTTTATTATTTGTTATATATATATTTCTTTTTATTATCATTATTATTATTATTTTTATGTTTATTATTTTTATTATTATTATTGTTATTATTGTAATTATCAATATATATTAGATTTTAAATAATTACAAAGACTAAACATTTTAAATAAATAAAACAATAAAAACGTGATGTTACAATTGTAGGTTAACTTATCAAATAACTTTTTGTAAGATATATTAACTTTATCATTCCAAAATAGTCATCACATAATCTTTAATACTTTCATTTATTTATTATCTATGTCTCTTCACTATCCTTCAATCCCAGTCACTATCAGTTCCTATGATAGACACAAGACTTTACCTACATGCCAATCCAGCCCTTACTGTCATACCCATACAGGCCTTGTTATCATGCCAATTCAGGCAATTGTAATCATCACATATCTTAACATTAATACAATAACTCTCTCATCATTGACCAAACACTTTCACAGATGCGACACATGAAACATAGGGTGAATCCCACTTAACTCTTCAGGAAGGTCCAGCCTATAAGCTACATCTCCAACTCGCGCCAATATCTTACATGGTCCAATTAACCTGGGACTTAATTTTCCCCTCTTCCTAAACCAAATAATTCCTTTCCATGGCGACACCTTTAACATTACCCTATCACCCACCCTGAATTCTATTGGTCTCCTTCTCTTATCAGAGTATGTCTTTTGTCTATCCTTTGCGGCTTTCATGTAAGCTTTGATTTTCTCTAGCTTTTCAGTCATGGATTCAATAACTTCTAAACTTCCCAACTCTTTTCGTCCGATATCCTCCCAACAAACTGGAGTTTTGCATTGTCTCCCATACAACATTTCATATCGAGGCATTTTGATTGTAGCATGATAGCTATCGTTGTAAGAAAATTCTGCTAATGGTAGATGACAATCCCAATTACCATGAATGACCATAACATAGGCCCGTAACATGTCTTCCAGTGTCTATATCATTCTCTAGGATTGCCATCAGTCTACGGGTGGTATGTCGTACTAATATGCAACCCTGTCCCCATCTCTTTGTTAAACCTCCTCTAGAATTTAGTGGTAAATCACATGTCTCTATCTGACATAATAGATACAGGCATACCATTCCGTGTGACTATCTCTTTGATGAACAACTCCATGAGCTTCTCTGAACTGATTGCTTCCTTGATAGGTAAGAAATAAGCACTCTTGGTCAATTTGTCTACTATTACACAAATTGAATAGTTGCCCTTGGTTGTACGCGGTAACTTTGTAATAAACCATAGTAATATGCTCCCACTTCCATTTTGGCACTTTCAATGGTTGAACATACCCATTGGACCATTGGTGCTCGGCCTTCACTTGCAGGCATGTTAGGGATTTATTTACATACATAACTACCTCTCTTTTCATCCCGGGCCACCAATAATCTTTCTTCAAATCATGGTAAATATTATTTTCTCCTGGGTGTATTGAGTAGCGAGTTTAATGTGCTTCGTCAAAAATTTTCTCTCACAAATCCCCATACCTCAAAACTGGTATCCGGCCTTAAATGGTCTTCACACCCAACATGTTATCGACTATGTCATCGGCTTTTACCACCATCCTTTCTTTCTTATTTCAGGGTTCCTTTATGGCTTCAACCTGAGCTTCACTTATTAATCTCATAATATCTAGGGTTACTACCAGTTGACATGCCTTCACTCAAAATGGTTTATATCCTTCTTTTCGACTCAGGGCATCGACTACCATATTAGCCTTACCCGGGTGGTAATGGATTTCATAATCATAATCCTTTTTGATCTCCAACCATCTTCTCGGTCTCATATTCATATTTTTCTACTCGAAGAAATATTTTACACTTTTCTGATTGGTGAATATAGTGCACTTAGTGTCATACAAACAATGTCTCCATATCTTCAAGGCGAACACTACCGCAACTAGTTCCAAATCATGAACAGGGTAATTGACCTTTGTGTCCTTCACTGTCTGGAGGCGTAAGCTATAACCTTTCCTCTTTGCACCAATACACAGTCTAACCTATAGTAAGAGGCATCAGAGTATACTGCTAGGTTTTCATCTCCTTCTGGTAAGGTTAGTACTGACGCCTCGGTTAGTCTATCCTTTAATTCATGAAATGCATCCTCCTGATCCTTTCCCCAGTCGAACACAACATTCTTCCTAGTTAACCTTGTTAATAGGGAAGCTATCTTTAAAAAGTCCTTGATGAACCTTCTATAATGACCTACCAATCCCAAGAAACTACGGATTTTAAATGGTGTCTTTGGAGATTTCTATTGCGTGACTGCTTGAACATTTGCTGGATTGACCATGATCCCTTTCGAATTTACAACGTGCCCTAAGAATTGCACCTCGCGTAGCCAAAATGCACATTTTGAGAACTTTTCATACAATTTCTCCTTTCATAATATTTCTAACACCTATTTGATATGGTAAGTGTGGTCTCCTTTGTTCTTTGAGTAAGATTAAGAAATAATTGATGAAAACTATTATTGATCTGTCAAACATCGAACGACGCACATGATTCATTAAGTCTATAAATATTGTAGGAGTATTGGTTAGCCCGGATAACATAATAGAAACTCATAGTGTCTGTAACATGTTCGTAAAGCTGCCTTTGGAATATCTAGCTTCCTTACTTTCAGCTGATGATAACCGGATCTGAGATCTATTCTTGAAAACCAACTAGCACCTTACAATTGGTCTAACAAATCATCTATTCAAGGTAAAGGCTATAAATTCTTCACGGTCAGCTTATTCAATTCCCAATAGTCTATGCACATCCTCATGCTACCATCCTTCTTCTTTACGAACAACACTGGAGCACCCTACGGAGATATGCTAGGCCTAATGAACCCCTTGTCAAGAAGTTATTGCAGTTGCGACATGAGCTCTTTCATTTCGAACGGGGCTAGACGATATGGTGCTTTGGCAATGGGTTGGGCTCCTGACAGTAAATCAATCTGAAACTCTATCTCCCTATCCAGTGGTACCCCTGACAGATCCTCCGGGAATACTTGAGGAAAGTCATGCACCACTAGTACATCTGACAACTCTTTTACTTTCTCTTTAACATCCTTGACATACGCTAGACACACCCCACGGCCTCGTCTTATAAATTTATCCACCTTAATCATAGAAATGACCCTTGGCACTTTGCAGACATTATCACCATAAATTATAACTGGACTTCCATCAGGAGCTGTTAGTCGGATTATCTTTTGTTGGCATATTATGCTGGCATCATAGGTGGTAACCAGTCCATTCCCAGTATGACATTAAAACTCCCAAAAGTCATGACAAACATTTGTGCAGGAAAATAATGACCTCCTAGCTTTATGTGGCAATCATCTAACACCCTGGCTATTCTAATGGATTTACCATCAGCCGTTTCTACTCCAAAAACATTATATATTTCCCTAGTTTGGATACTTAGGGTAGCAAAGAAAGATGCGGATACAAAGCTCCTACTGGCACACTATCAAATAACATAGAAGGATAAACATTATTTCCGAGAAATATACCTAACACCATGTTCGGGTCCTTCCTTGCCACATTCTTGTTCATGGTGAAAGCCCTTGCCTTGGCCTTAGGCTTTCCATCATCCCCCTTGTCATCCTTCCCGCTTGTTCTTGAGCTCTTCGGCTTAGCTTTCCTATGATCCTTGCTATGGTGCCCTAACTCGTTACAGTTGAAGCACCTTTTTAATTCCGGGCACTCTCTGGCTATGTGACCAGTTTTCCAACACATGTAGCACCCATAGCTACCCATTATACATTCTCCTAAATGTCTCCATCCATATTTCCCACATTCTCTGATTTCGTCAAACCCTCTCATAATTGCATGTTTTGCATCCACCCTTTCTTTCTTGTTTCCCTACTGACTGTTATCACTCCTATATCTCTTGTAATAGTTGTTGCACTGACTATTCTAGTTTTTCTTTTGTTCCCCCACATCTACGGGCCTCCTATGATCATACAACCTCCCACTGAGATCTACTGTTAACATGAAAGTACCTGGCCTTGCAGTGACCATATCCCTACGGATGTCTAATGGTGACTCATGTTGCCAGCTTCTAAGTTTAGGAATTCCCTTTCAATCTTGCCCGGTTGCCTTTCCAGAAAGTATTCATCAATCACCAACCTCTTCATCTCCTCCCACTTCATAATCTTAACAGCCCTTCTGGTCTTCAAGACACTAACTGATTTCCAAAACTGCCTCCATTTCCCTAATCCAACATTGAGCAACCGCAACATTACTGGTACCATCAAAAGTTAGGGGCTTATACCTTTGAAAATCCCCATAGTTATGCCCTTTTGCTACTACTACAACCTCGGAGTCATCATCTTTATCCTTAACACCACTTTCCTCAGTCTTAACCACCTTCTTCTTATCAACCTTTTTCTAGATCGTATCTTTCTTATCGTCACTCTTGACCTGTTCCATAACTTCCGCAAACAAAGCGGGCATCACATTAGACAGAATTTGGTGCACCTCTTGGGTAATAACTTCCTTCATTGTTTCCTCCAGCTTTGCTTGCTTATTTGTAGGCTCCTCAACGTTAATTTCTAACTCAATTGTTTTCTCAACCGGTTTCAACTGGCTTTCTGATTGACTTTCTTGCTGGTTTTGCTGTCTTTCTTGCTGCTTCTTTTGCTTTAGTAGGGGGCCTTCCCCTAGTACTGCTCCGAGTAGCCATAGCCTGAACTGATTTCTTTGGTGCCATTACTCAACTTCTTATAAGATTTAGGGAATAAATATGGTCCGTCAAGGCACGTTTAGATAATGACAAGTATTATAAGTTTCTAATAACAGTGGCCAATTGTGATTAACTACTTACATAACTTCTCATATTCTAAATTTCCCTATTTTAAGCCATACCAACACTCGAACCTACTATTCATATTCTAAACATGCATAGATCATACAAATTCAGGTAGGCAAAACATATTAATGATATATTACTCTATCCTTAAGTCTAACCTTAGACACAAGGTCTACATAACCGAATAATATATACAACATATATCATTACCTCGAGGCATGTAGCTACTTGGATTGGCATCCTCACTTTGGTCCCATTTTCAGTTTAGGTTTTCCTTTTGAAAACAGTTTACCCATTTCACTTAAAATTTGGCTCTGATACCAACTTGTAAGGCCCCGATCCCAGGAAACCTCATAGTTGGTCATTCATAGCAAAACATAGATTTAAAACATTCATGTAGATAAACATTTGCAGTGGAAAAGTACATTAAGTTTCAACCCACTATGACATAATTCTAATAAAATGTAAACATTATCTTTAAAACATCAAATAGTATTTAAAAATATCTTCTTAATAATCTTCTTAATCAGGGATGCCAGCCCTCAGATGCCAGGTAGCTTCTAAAATCCATGCCCATATTCACTCAAGTCCAACAACTCACCTGTCAACTAATATGCATACAAAAGTCAGCTTCATTAAGTGAATTCTAGGTTTACTTATCAAATAACTTTTTAGTAAGATATATTAACTTTATCATTCGAAAGCAGTCATCACATATCCAAACATTAATACACACAGACTATCGCTTTATCGTCAATACTTTCATTTATTTAATATCTATGTCTCTTCATTATCCATCAATTCTCAATCACTATCCGTGCCTATGATGGACACAGGACTTTACCGACATGCCAATCCAGGCCTTACTGTCGTACCTATACAGGCCATTGTTGTCATGCCAATCTAGGCATTACTGACCTGCTTGTTTGGGCCTTTACTTTACTAGCATGCCAATCCAGGTTTTACTGTCATGAGGGCACAACAAATGCAACCCTCTTCTACTATTTGCTGGCAAGGATTTACTTTACAAAGGTACACACTATGAGCCCAATAACATTTCTTTAGGTTTAACTTTCATCTTTAGATTATACATAATATAACACACATATTACAAGACATATCATCATTACCAAGGTTATATCACAATAAGAAAAGCACGGTATGAATTCATTAAAAACTCCATTTCCCATATAAGATAGTGTATAAAACTTTGCTTTAAAAGAACTGATCATTTAGTATGCATTTTGCCCAAAAATTTTTAAAACATGTATGAAATAGGGGATCTAGAACTCACCTGATGAGTAGATTTGTATCAGTCTAAGAGGAATTCAGGTCAATAAATGAGTCATACAATCTACATGGAAATCAGCATACGAATCCATCATTTTCTATGCAATACAGCTAGTTTCGCATCCAGTTTCGCAACTAGTTCCGCAGCGAATTTCTTTTGTAGTTTCGCACAAGATCTCTGCCCAAATTTTGTTGACATTGAATAGCGAAACTATAGTTTAGCAGCTAGTTTCGCATGAAGAAACTGCAATTTCACTGGACGAGTTTTTCAGCTCGTTTACCATCAAAAAAATTCATTTTCAACCAAAATCTATACTTTTTACATCCAAATATTTTGTTTATAATTTCTAAGGCGAGACTTAAACTTTTTACACCATTTCATTTGTAAAAAATGTGTTTTTTTAATCTTTCTCAAAACCCTAGAAACCTAAAACTCAGGAATCAAACCCAGATCTACAGAGATACTTAAATGGTGATACATACCTAGATTTCGTGCTCTTTTCTTGTTGTTTTGATGCTCAAACACTAGATATTCAAGCCTTCAATCAACAAATTCCAAATCTTCAAGTTTTCTTTATTTTCTCTCACTACTTTCTCTCTCAAAGTTGTTAATGGCTTGAGTTGCAAGAAATGGAGAAGGTTGCTGATTATGGGTCTTTAATGTGTAGCTAGGCCCTTAAACGCATGAACCCTAAGCCCATAAGGTAATTTGTCCCATAATATTTTTCTCTCTCTTATTTTTTTACATAACCCCAACTTAACCATTATTACTAAGTTGCTCGCTTCGATATTCCGGGGTGTTACAATTGCATGTGTATTGATTAGAATCAAAGATATAAGAATAATCACAAAAGATATATAATCACGGAAACATGTCTAAACATATAAGGCACATAAAATCTTATCTAAGATTATAAAATACATAAGAGGACTTATGTGTAAGGTACTTAGTTATAGTCTAGGTTATTCCATTTCTAATATCCTAATTTCCTATAACCGTGGCTTTGATACAAATCTGTCACACCCCGACTAACGGCGGAATCATCAAGGCGGATGAATGTTAATCGATTGCTCATAGGACATGGTACTAATTGCGTTGAAATAATATTAAATGTCATTTGCATTGAATAATACTATTCAAAAAATACAATAAATTCAACCAATAATCCAAATAATATAACAACAACCCTTTATTATACTAGGTCTAAGTCCTAAATGAGCATGAAGAAATCCATTAATCTGCATTCCTGAAATCATATAAAAAGTAACAAGTCAGCTAATGAATTAGCAAATAAGTAAACACAGGTTGACATATATATATAGATTGATTAAGATTATTAAAAACAATTCAATTTACATGACAATGTCAAGGCTTATAAGTGAAATAGTGTAACATAAAAGAAAAACCAATACCATCAAACCTAATGACTGAATTGACTCATGTGTAGAAAAATCCTTATAGAATGTATGATTCCAGTTTCAGCCATAACATTAATAAACAAGTGTGGTGGGTTTGTCAAACTAATAGATTTATCATTATTACCGTGATTGGATGAATTAGTAATTGTGTTATCACCATGTTTATCTAACTATAAACATATTATTGCAAGTAATAACATATCTTGTCTTGATTTGAATTTAGAGTGAAATAACACTTAGTATCAACGATTGATTATTGAATCACATGACTTTTCTAAAATATAAAACATATAAAAAAAGCTATGAATACTCACTTGATAGATGTGATTGATTTGAATTCTAGAAACAGTTTGAATAAAATAATGTAACCAATTTAATATCTTCATTAAATAAAAATAAAATAAATAGTTTAAATATTTGAGATTGAAAATATTAATGAATCGTTAGTGAAATTGAAGTACTAAATAATATTTAAATATTTAATTTATAATAATTAATTAAATAAAGTTTGAGTGCTAAAGTAAAAATAATAATAAAGAAATAATTAATTTAATAATTAATTATTTAATATATTGAGTGAAATAACTAATTAAATAAGTGTCTACTTAATGTTGTATAGCACTTATAAACATTAAAGTGTGAATTATAATTTTCCTAATGTTCAAGAATTAATAAGTAATTTCTGAGTTAATTTTATATACTAAAACTGTATTTAAATTAATATAATATTATATTATACATTTTTTGAATTTTAATTTTGATAAAAAATGATTTAAAAATATATGTGGGTGCCTAGGGTGAAACCCGACTCGCCCGTATATATGTCGGGTGTTCTAGCCAATTGGACCAAGGCCTGGATCAAATTTAGTTTGATAAATATAATTTAAGTAGCTTGTTAAAAGAAATCCCCAAAATTTGTATCAACCCTAATTTAAAATCGAATCAATTGGACATAAAATCGATGATGATACGTGAATTAAATATGGGGTCATGTTCCCACACTAAATCAAGTGTGTGGGTGTATAGAATTACTTCGTATAGAGTCGAATTGATGATGGGCAACAAAAAGACATTCGCGACTGATGAAGGAATAGATTCACGAAGGTGATGATGATTATAATCAAATTCATGGTACAAGAAGCTTCTAATGGTGTAGATTAATTAAAGCCCCTATCAATTTCAATTTTTTAAATCAAGTGGAATATGATGAATGAGTATATTGCAAGTCCAATGTAAAAGATGGTGAACAAACTCCATATGAGCGTGTGTTTCAGGTGGAATTGAGAGCTTAGGGAGCTTAGGGGTATCAAGTAAAGGGTTTACCCTCAATTATAAACGTTCAATTTTTTCATTTTCAAGTTAAATAGTTTCACTGTTTTTAATGCAGGTTCGGTTTTGTGTTTATCAAAGAAAACAGACAAATCGGTTTAATTTCAAGTCGGTTACATGTTCGAATCATGTCTAAGAAGAATGGGGCGGATTCATTGAGTTAGAACACATGGAATTTTGTTGATAGGCATCGCCGGAGATGTTGGCCGGAGTTGGCCAAACACAAGGGGAATGACGGGGAGGGTAGTTTGAAAATTACAGTTTGGTCCCTGTGGTTTAAGAAGTTGTTATTTTATCTTAAAAATGTTTTAATTCAAGTTTTAAGATTATCAAAATTAACCCAAAATTTTGAAAAACCTTAATTTTGTATCAATTGGAATTTGAAAGATATTGATTGGGCTTACACTCATTTTCCTGTTGTGATTTTTTAAAAGAATATTAATTTGTGAAAAAGTTGTAGTCACTTAGAAATAATGGAGGCAGTTGATTTAAATTTTAATCCCATTATTGGCATGTCTTTGTTAAAAATAAATGCAACAATCAAATAATAATAGACAATTTTACCTCCTTAAAATCTTAAACTTTAATGTAAAAACATAGTTTTATCAACTTTAAATATATTACTATATAAATATATATATATATATATATTAATATATATACACAAACATATATATATATATATGTATATGTATGTGTGTATGTATAAGTATTTACCATATAAGTGTAACTTACACTAGTGTAAAAAATTTTAACTTACAAATTTACACATATTCTTAAAATAACATATTTTTTTATATGTGTAATGATTTTATTCAAAAAACTAAATTTAAAAACAGGATTCCACACATATAGAAACAATTATCAATAAATTAACATTAAACGTGAACTGAATGATGTAAATCATGATGACACAATCAAACACAAGTCAAATTGAATGAATAACAAAGTTGAAGGATCGGTGTTGGTCTCTCAACATAAGTTTGTGTTGACACACTGTTCCTAGTTTATGTAATTCAATGTAAATGTCTTTCATTTCTTACACATATGTAATGCAAATGCTTAATGAAATATGATATGCATTTTGATGTTTAGTTGTCTTTGTTCATATCATATTCTTATTGTAATTGATATTACTCATATTTATGAACATTATATATAGGTTTGAGGTTGTTGTACTTATTTCTGAGTGAATAATGATTCAAAAATATGTTCAACTTAGTCGGGTGGTTATTCATGCTAATGGACCATACGCACGAATGAACCATACTTATAGACCAGTCGTACGACTAAACCAGGAGACTGGATCAGTCGTATGGCTGAGATATAAGATTGACTCAGTCGCATGATTGAACCTTCAGTCGCATGAGTCAGTCGCATGAGTCAGTCGCACAATTGAACCATGCTAATAGTTCAGTTGTACGAATGGATATTGAAAACCTTTAAATATCACATAATTTGTGGAAAAACAAAACACTTCGAATACTATCATACCCTAGCCGTCCAGAGTGTCCCAGGTCGTCCATCTAACTTCATAGTTCGTTCCTGATCGATTCCAACTCGTTCTTAACGTTTGTTTAATCGTTAG
>BJCN01330340.1:19577-31192 GCA_018326445.1 Flaveria brownii
TCGGGATAGAGTTTATAAACTAGACAAGGCTTTGTACGGGCTCCATCAAGCCCCTCGAGCCTGGTATGAGTAACTCTCTACTCATCTGTTGAAACATGGCTTTCGCAGAGGTATAATTGACTACACGTTGTTCATAAAAGAAAAAGATGGTGATTTACTAATGGTGCAGATATACATGGATGACATAATATGCGGTTCCAAAAATGAAGAATTATGTAAAGAATTCGAATTGGTGATGAAAGCTGAGTTTGAAATGAGTGCCATGGGAGAGATGAAGTTCTTTCTTGGTTTACAGGTAGATCAGAAACCTAATGAAATCTTCTTGCATCAGACCAAATATGTTGGAGATATCCTTAGTCGATTCGACATGAAGAATGCAAAGGTTGCTGGCACTTCACTTGCCACGAACCATGATATGGCACCCGACGAAAATGGTGATCTGGTAGATGCCACTATGTATCGAGGAATGATCGGATCTTTGATGTACCTCACAACCTCTCGTCCTGATATTATGTACGTGACGTGTCTCTGTTCCAGATATTAGGCAAAACCAAAAGTATATCATCTGATTAGGGTAAAAAGGATCTTTTGTTATCTGAAGGGTACTCCAACCTTGGGTTGTGATATCCTCATGATGTTGACTTTGAGCTAACATCGTATAGTGACTCAGATTATGGTGGTTAAAAGATGTAATACAAGTCAACATCTGCGGGATCTCAGTTCTTTAGAATACGATTAGTCACGTAGTAATGTAAGAAGCAGACGTCTGTTCCTCTATCAATATGTGAAGCTGAATATGTTGCTGCTGCAAGTTGCTGCTGCAAGTTGCTGTTCACAAATCATCTGGATTCAACAGCAAATGCGAGACTACGGTTTGAAATTTTCTAACACCCCTATTTTTTTGATAATTCTGCTGCTATTGCTGTCACCGAAAATCCGGTCCAATACCCCAAAACTAAACACATCGGCATTAATCATTTTATACGTGAGTGTAAAAACAATTAATCAATGTTGTTAAAATAAACACGGATTTCCAACGTGTCGACCTCTACACAAAAGCTTTTGATAAAACTCGATTTCATTATCTATTAGAGGTAATTGCGTTAAACAGAAAGATGATGTGATTTTAGACGAATCAAGTTCATAGTCCGTCTCTATGTTTTATTTTTTAATTTTATTTTTCTTTATTTTATTTTTTCTATATTTAAAATTTCAAAAACACAAAAAGATTATCGGTTTTAAAATATTAGGGGGAGAATAGTTTTAGTTTCAGTAGTTATTATTTAATTACTTAAGAAAAACGAGGGCGGGCAAATAAGCTGTGAAGCAAAGTCATCAAATCTGTAAAATTGATTCAATATTATGGAACATGATAGTATACAGGAATCTAATTTTTGGGACTCCAAAAGGATTTAAATGTTTTACAATGTTATGTTAAAAGTTATAAAAAATTATAAGACTGAGAAGTCTAAGCCAAATAAAGAAAAAATGATAGTAAGTTAATCTGTTACATAGATTAAATAGAGAAAGTAGACCTAGGGGTTGCTAGTCCATTATATGATGTGTCAGTAGATTCAACACTATAGACTAGTAGACTTCATTGGTGAACAAATTAAAAACTAAATCATTTAACAGGCTGTGGGTTTCCATCTTATCCCTGGTTAACACAATCAACATATTTCCAATAAGGGGTGAGGAGCAAGATGAACGCCACAAATGTGTGCGGACAACCATAAAATGAGCAAAGCGCATATAAGTGTGGGTTCTCTTTGAAAGCTCTTAGAATAGTTTCTTCTTGTCCAAAAACCCGTAGACCGCTCAAAAATCTCCTGAGGAAAGTTAATTACCATATAAGTGTGGGATCCGCTAAAGCTTGTTGAAATAATAAACCTAAATAATCACCAATGTGTGTCAGAAATCTGTGTATAGATTTATATGAACAAATATACTGGCAATCATCGTGGCTACATCTCCCGATGGTAAAAATCAATGTGTGCTACATAACAACTCTAGCATGATTTCCTTTTAGTGCTTTTGACTCTTAGATAAATAAGATTCTATGATGGGTAACTATAACGTTCTTTGTTATCTAAATAATTATAAAAGGTCCCTAATGATTATGTTTATACCTGTATGATTCCATATGAATCTTTCTAGAAATGATGAAAATGTTTGAAGCTGTTCTGCTTAGGGGGAGAAATCAGTTATGTGATATTTAAAAGTTTTCAACCCTCCTCAAATGAAAAACACAAAAATATGTTTTGTTTCAGTTTAATTAAAGTTTTTTCTGTTTAGTTATGTTTGTATTGAGTCAGTGTCGGACTATGTAACAAGATGAAATCTGTGAATGTCATAAATTGAACCAAACGTTATTTGATAAAAGTCTGTTTCTAAACTGTAAAAAGATCACGTCTGAGGTGATCAAACGGTTTTCATGTAAAAGGATCACATCTAAGGTGATCACAAGGTTTCATTTAAAAATATCATGTCTGAGGTGATCAAACAGTTTCCATGTAAAAGGATCACGTCTGAGGTGATCAAAAGGTTTTATTTAAAAGGATCACGTCTAAGGTGATCAAAAGGTTTCATTTAAAAGGATCACGTCTGAGGTGGTCAAACTATTTTCATGTAAAAGGATCACGTCTGAGGTGATCAAAAGTTTTATTTCAAAGGATCATGTCTGAGATGATCAACGCTCATTATGTTATATATCAACGATGAGTATGCGAATTAATGGAACTAACTAAGTCAAATTCACCAGAATGACCAAATCGTACTATTGGATTACAAGTATTGGCCAGTCGCATGATTGGATCATAAGTATGAGCCAATCGCACGAATAGAACATAAGTATGGCCTAGTCATATGATTGGACCACAAGTATGGCTCAATCGCATGACTGAACCATGAGAATAGCCGAGTCGTACGATTGGAAGCATCAGAATGAACCAATCGCACGATTGGAAAGGGGAGTAGGAGTCAGTCGTATGATTGAACCTCAGTCGCACGTATGAACCGTCTGAATGGGTCCAGTCGCACGACTGAAACTCAAAACAGTATAGAAAGGGGGCTCAGTTAGTCGTAGCCCTACACTCTATTTCAAATTCTCCCAAACTCCCGAATACCCAAAGACACCCTTTTCAAATTTTTCCCTGTGATTTCCATTGATTTCTCCATACTAACCGATTTACATTCATTTACAGGTACTGTGTGAACGAAATCATGATACATGCGAATGTAAAATCAAACTAAACTTGTTCGAATGATCTAAGACTCAAACCGAAACAAACTACTAAGTTTATCAAAATGAAAAGCTTACAATTTCAAAAATTTCTGAGAACAAAAGAATTCTTTCGAACCAAAAGAAATCTTCCAAAGCAAAAGAAATTTTCCTAAGCGAAAGAAATCTTTCAAAGCCAAGGAAATCTTCCGAAGAAAAAGATATCTTCCAAAGCCAAGAAAATCTTCTGAAGCAAAAGATATCTTCTAAAATCGAGTATGTCTTTTATGGACGTGGTGTTTGTTTAATGTTTGCTGTGTAAGTGTTTGATCATTTCTATGTCTAATACCAACTGTGCAAATCGATTCTAATAGATCAAATATTGTAATCGTATTATTGCTTTTTATCAGATTTATGATGTGGATTCTCACAGACCCGTTGATGATTTCAAATGAAGATCTATACAAGTTTTCAGTGTATGATGATAACGAATGATTAACAATTCAAGAACACATATTCATAAAAGTTTCATTCATTCATATGGATGATGGACGCTAGGAGATTACAAAGGGAGTTAGTAATAAAATTCTCTCTTACACACACTTAACCTAATTGTTTCTCTTAGCCTCTATCTCTAATTGTTACTGATTGTTTGTTAGATTATAAAATCACTAGACCTAGTCAATTTATGCTCTTTACATAAATGAACAAAAATTACAATTATGCCCAAGTGATTACACAAATATTCTTTTAAGTATGATAAATTCTCTGTTGCTGATGCTTGAGTGATGGGCGCTGACATCATTTGGGACGACCGCTGATCTTGATTGTTGACTTTGACCACGGATGACCAAGTTTGGCTTTGGTCAATTTTCTTCGTGTTGATCATATTTTCAGCATAGCTTCTACGTGTCGGTTTTAGTAATCATCATGAGAATTTGGACTTAGGGTTTGGTAAGTACTATCTTCAAATAGTCCAACATAACATTTTAGCATTCAAATATCAAAGTGAGTATTCATAACCTTTTTTATGTGTTTTATATTTTAAAGAAATCAAATGATTTAATGTTCAATCACTGATATTCATTATTATGCTATTTCAAAATTCAAGTCAAAACATGCTATGTAATTACTTGCAATTATGTGTTCATATTTAGATAAACTTGATGAGAACACAATCACTAAATCATGTAGACACGGTAACAATGAGAGATCTGTTGGTTTGACAAACTCACCCTACTTGTTTATTTGCGTGGTGATTAAAGCCGGAATCATACATTCTATAGGGCTTCATATGCGGACCAAGTCAATTCAATCAGTTTGATTGTGTTGTTTTGTCTTTTATGTTACACTATTGCATTATAAGTCTTAACATTACCATGTGAGTTGAATTTCTTTCAATATCTTAATCAATCTATATATGTATGCAAAACTATGTTTAATCACCGGCTAATTAGTTAGTTGACTCGATACATTGTCACATGATTTCAGGAATGCTGATTAGTGGAATTCTTCATGCTTATTTAGTACTTGGACCTATTTTAATAAAATGTTTTTTCATATTTATTTGGATTATAGTTTAATTATAATGTATCACTTGATTAGTATTATTCAAGGAAGATGACATTTAAAATTATTTTAATGTATTTACTACCATGTGCTATGAGCAATCGGTTCATGTTCGTCCGCCCCAATGTCAATCGGGGTGTGACAAGATATGGAAAATGGATATTAAAATGACTTTTCTAAATGGACATCTTGCTATAGATGTCTATATGTTTCATCTAGAGAGTTTTGTAGATCTAAAATATCTTAATAAAGTATGTAGATTGAAAAATCCATTTATGGATTAAACATGCATTTAGAAGCTGAAATCTTTAGTTTGATCAGGAAATCAATAAGTTAGGTTTTGTGAAAAAATAAGATTATCATGTGTGTTTAGAAGAAGCTAAATGGGAGCTTAGTTGCATTCCTAATATTGTATGTTTATGACATACTAATCATTAGAAATGATATCTTAGTGCTCAATGAAATTGAGCAATGATTGGAGAAATGTTTCGTAACTAAGTCCCTTGCTGAAGCTGCCTATATTCTAGGAATTAAAATCTACAAAGATAGACCAAAATGGCTTTTAGGCTTAAGTTAAAATACTACATTGACAAATTCATTGCATGTTTCAAAATGCTTGATTTAAAGAAATAGAATCTCCTAATAACAAAGGAACTATACTTGATATATCGTATAGTCCCAAAATAAATGATTGCATCACATAAATGGATAGAGTTCCATAGGCTTCTATGTTCGGATCAATCATGTATGCAATGCTATATACTAGAACTAATGTGTCTTATGCCTTGAGCATGACAAGCAAATATAAGATAGATCTAGGTTTGAATGATGTTTATTGTATGTTTACATGAATAAAGTTTGAAACTATGTGTGTTTATGTGTAGGATAGATTACCCTATTTAAATGTTTATTTTACTTTTGCGGCTAATATGCATACTTACACGGAGTATTTTTTACCAAAACTATGATTTTGAATTTACAAGTAGAATTTTTTTTTTGATTTTGATGTTCTAATATGATTGACGATGACATAGTTTTCATGCAATATATATTTAATGTATTAACCAAAACTATATGAGTTCTAGATCTATTACTAGAAGCATGATTGGATCAACGATAGAGTAGAAATACTGCGTACAAACTGTATTGAGAAAAGTTACCCCGATCAGCCTTTAACCTATCCGTACTGATAAGTATTACATGTATTAATTCCTTAGCCATATCAACAACTTTTCTCACATTGACTCCCCAAACGCATCAAACAATTTAATCTACATTGGACCCTAATCACCCGCATCAAGTAAATAATTACCAAATTCTAAGTGAATGTTCATCCGAATAGAAGGTTACTCATTCGCATCAGCTATTACCCATATCAACTACTACATGCATTGATCCATTTAACTTTATCGCATCAATTTTTACGGACGTTAACTATCACCCGCATTGACTGTTAACGCGTTGACTATCACTCGAATCGACTATTACCTGCATTAAATTATCCATCCGCATTGAACGGAATCACCTGTATCATTGTACTTAACCAAATCCCAAAACCTCTTCATCCGCATTAGGTGTTATTCAACCATATTATCTATAATCGTTTGCATACACTTTATCACATGTATCAAGTTACTTTTATTCACATTAGGACATGCTTATGGTACTTTTTTAGTAAGGAAGATTTAATGTTTTTCAATTTTTATTTTAAAGTCATATTATGTAACATTTTATGCTATGACTAACGAATTATTATGACTCTCATTCGGGGCCTTAAAAGTTGTTTAGTAGATTTGAATACTGATATGACTTGGATAAGGAATGTGAAGGGGGTGAAAAGTAATGTAAGTAGTCAATTACAACTAGCCACTATCATTGAACGCTTACTATACTTGTTATAATCTAGGTTACTACCTTGAACAATAATGTTAGTGTTCTGAATCTTATAGGTCACATAAATGACTTATAAGGAAAGTTGATCTGCGGAAGAAATTAATAGAAAGATTGTCAATGTAGAAACTACGTTTGGTAAGGCGACTAGGATAGTAGAGGCTATAGATGAGTGTAGAAAAGTATTGAAAGGTCAAAGTTTCCTATTAGATTCTATGTTATAACCTGAGAAGGTTTTGACGTGGTGTTAGGAATGGGTTTGCTGCTACTTCTGAAGTGAATATTATGTGTAAAAAAAGTTGATTGGCCTGACAACAACCGATAGAAGTCCAGTTCCGTTTATAAGGTCAAGGAGTGCAATATTTCACGAGCGATATTCATGATGAAAACATAAAAGTTTATTAAGAAAGGGTATTGTTCTTACCTCGCCTATGTGATGGGTGTTAATGTGAAAGTGCTACTAATATTAGATTTACCCATTGTATTTGACTTCCTTGGTTTATTTCCTAATAATTGCTTGGGGGTTTCACCAGATCGAGAGATTGCATTTCAATTTGCCTTATCAATAGGAGCACAACCCGTCACCAAGACACCATATCATTTATGTTAGGACCGTGTATGTACGGAGTACTAACTGATTTAACGTGAAACCAAATCAAATAGTATGGAATCCTATTTGATTGCCGATCCAATCAGTAAGAACGACAACCTGATCGATCTAAGGATTAAACAAACGTTAAGAATGAGTAGAAATCGATCAGGAACGAATTTTGAAGTTGGATGGACGAACTGGGATGCTCTGGACGGCTAGGGTATGATAATATTCGAAGTGTCACATTTTTCCATGAATTATGTGGTATTTATAGGTTCCAGTGTCCAGTCGTACGACTGAGCCATTAGCATGATTCAGTCGTGCGATTGAGTCATGCGATTGTTTAATATGCACGACTGAACTCTATGAATGGTTCATTCGTGCGACTGAGCCAGTCTTATGACTTAGTCGTGTGACTGATCCAATCACCTGGTTTAGTTGTGCGACTGGTTTATAAGCATTGTCCATTAGCATGAATAACCATGAGACTAAGTCAAACACACTTCGAATCATTACTGACTCAGAACTATGCACAAAAACCTCAAACCTATATATATAGTTCATCTAGCATGTAATAATGAATGTTATAAGAATATGATATAGTCAAAGATAAATAAACATTTAAACACATATCATATTACAATACTGTTCTTGAATTACACATGTATAAGAAGTGAAAGACATTAGCGTTTAAGTACAATAAACTAGGGACATCGTGTATCAACAAACTCCCCCTTGGACATAGTTTACTCTATCGTCTAACATTCTTCAAATGTTCTTCAAATTTCTTGTACTTCTCCCCTTTTGTGACTCCTGCATGAATCTTAAATGCAAACAGAGTCTGATAACGTGCTGGAACTGGAGGGCTTGTACAATGTCCTGAGTGTCATAGAATAGTGGCCACTTGTATAGACTATAGACATCTTCCGCTGACAAGTTGGTAAGCCACAATGGGTCAAATACCCTAATCGTCTCAATCTTTCCATCTCTGTTAAGCACGATAACCGCTTCTCCCATTCTCCAATCATAATACCACCATTTGAAATATGGTGTGAAGTCCTGTGGCATTTCCCTTAATGGGATCTTAGACATCGTTCTCGGAGGACTCCTCTTCAAGACCACTTTTCTCTTTCCAGAGATTGAGTCAACATAAGTTTTATGGAAGTACCTCCTCGGTTATTAAGGTTTGAAGTTAACCCGTCTCGTGTGGTATTCCTTCTTTAATGCCTTCTCAAACTAACCCGAAATCTTTCCTGGGTTTGCATACAGTAGGTTTAGGCACGCAAGTCTGTTCAGCTCAAAGCCTGGGATGGTTTTCAGATCATGTAGGTGTTTGTAATACTCAATCCCTTTCTCCCTTTTCATAACATAAACATTTAAATCCTCAAAATAGGCCCATCTGGTAATCTTTCCCGACACTTTCTGATATCTTTTAACCTTATACAACTTGGTATATGCATTCTACTTTGGATGCTCTCTCTGAGTTTTTATCGTAACTAAACATGCAGCCCATTCAGCCTTGCTTTGTGCCACATCAGCATCTGTTGCTTCTTTCTCTATGGCTTTCTCCTCAACCTTGTCAAATGCACCACTGACAAAGGTTTCACCTAAGTCTGGTATAACATCTCCATCGGTATCTATGTACTGAGGATAGTGATCTGACGTGACATCCTCTATCTCTATCCCATCAACCCCTTGCAACTCCTCACCACTAATAACATCAACTTCAGGAGCATCTCTAACTATCTCATCAGGGTTCAGTCTGAACATCTCTGCGAGCTATTCATCTGATAAATCATGGATGATCTCCCCCTCTTCTTGTGTGTAACTCACAGATCGTCTAACAATCCCTTGCAAATCAAGAATCATTGTATGCTGAGGCTTAATTTGCTAAAGGGGAGTGACATCATATTCATCGACCTGTTGAGTTTCATCTGTTTGATAGAATAATCAACAAATCACACATTAATGAATCATCAAGTCATTAAGCATAAATTATCATTGTTTACATTAATATAATACAATGTTCAAATAAAAAAGATTTCAAATTACATAAACATTCTTAATCATTACTTTGATCTCTATCTTGAGGCTTATCTGCTTGAGAAGCTGAGGAAGAAGTTCCCTGATCCTGGTTCTTCTTTGTACACCTCTGCCTAGCAAATTGACTTGAGGCTGACATGTTTGCATCACCTTCAGGTTCATCATCCTCATCATCAACTTTCTTCTTCTTCTCTCCACTCTCACCATCCTCCTCCTCATCATCTTCATCATCAGATTCATCATCACTGGAATCATCATCATCATCACCATCATCTCCATCTCCTTTAATCTTTAGTGTCTCCTCCCTTTTTCTTTTCAACCTCAACATGATCTTCTTATTTTTCTTCTCCAAATCCTCAATCTTCTTCGTGGATGCCAGAACTAGCTCATTCTAAGCGTGAAGGGCCTTATGAGCTCGAACTAAAGCCCGCTCATGGGCTTCGTTCTTCTCTATCAGCTTGGTGATTTGCTTGCCCTGTTCTGCATTAACTACTATCAGTTGTTTCATTTGGTTGGCCCAAAGATCATCAGTAGCCAACAGATTGAGAACTAGCCGATTAAGGCTTACAAGTTGTTCCTCTAATCCAACAGTCGGTAGAGTAGTGCCCTGGAAAGGTGGAATGGGGGTGGATGTTTCGGATTAGAAGATGGTTGGGGTGGTTGTTGATGTAGTGTAAATGGTTGTGGGGATAGGAATAGTTTGTGGAGGTGTGGTTTTGGGTATTGACGGTGAGGAAGATGTGGGTGTAAGTGTGGTAGTGGGTATGTCGGTGGTAGCGGCTGTGATGGCGGTAGCGGTTGTGATGGTGGTAGTGGTGGTGGTGGTGGTAGTGGCGGTGGAAGAGCTCATCAAGATAATCCTTTGGTGTAACCCCTTCTTCCCATAGGGTTGGGCCATCCTATTCCTCCTTGACCCCTTGGTCATCTGTGCTCCCCCTATGCTGATGGGTTGTTCGGGTGTATATGATGGATCAACCTCCTTAGTGTCGGCACCCTTTGAACGAGCCTAGCAGGAACCGACCACCTCTTTTCCTGTCTCAGTAGCTACCCACTTGCTACCTTCCTGTCTGACAAGTGGTACCTCGTTAGAGTCCTCTTTTTCCTCCTCTAGGCCGAAGTTCTTGATATCCTCACTGTTCAGGAAGTCCAGGTAGATGGTAGCTTGCTCAGATCCACCAGCAGCTGATGAATCACCCTAATGTGAAGGTAGTTGGATAGAAGATGTATCAGCGGCTCTGGATCGACTTGATCCTGTTAGGACTGAGTATGAACTGGTACTAACCGAAACTATGTGAAACCAGATCAAATAGTTCGGAATCCTATTTGATTGGCAATCCAATCAGGGAGAACGTTAATCCGATCAAAACTAACGATTAGAAAACATTAAGAATTGATTAGCAATGATCAGGAACGCTTTATGAAGTTGGAAGGGACGACTTGGACGCTCTTGGGCGGCTAGGGTTGTGAATTCTCTAAGTGTTTTTATTTTCCACGAATTAAGTGGTATTTATAGGTTACAGTCTTCATTCGTACGACTGAGCCATGCGTATGGCTCAGTCGTGCGACTGAGTCATACGATCCATTCACACGTACGACTGACCCACACGATTGATTCATTCGTACGACTGAGTCAGTCTTATGACTCAATCGTGTGTTTGTCTCAATCACATGGTTCAGTCATGCGACTGGCCCATTTGCATGGTCCAGTCTATGCCTTAGTTAAACATATTCCTGAATCGTTAACGATACATAACTATGTCTAACAACTGTAAACCCATATAACATGTTCATAGAAGCTTGTAATAAACAATAATAAAAATAGTTATAACATTCAATAACCAATAATCATTCAACAAAGAGTTTTCATTACATATATCAAAACATTACATCAATGTAACAAAATGAAAGTCATTTACATTTAAGCACACTAGAACTAGAACTACGGACGTGTGTACCAACAAACTCCGCCTTGGACCTAGTTCTATCTATTCTTTGACTAATTTGATTTGTTTAACATTATAATTACTTTGTCTTTTAAAATGGTTGAGATCTTGTTTAACTGGTTTAGACTGAGTAGGTTTTGAAGTCTTTGGTTGTGTGACAACAGATTATGAACAATTTGTTGGTACATTATCATCCTCTTCCACCCTGTCCTCAATGATGATTTTATTCTTTGTGCCCGATGTTGAAGCCTTCTGATCAGCAACCGGAGGTGCAGGTTTAACTGCAGAGTCCGGATCACTGACCAGAGGAGTAGTCACCACATGGTCCTTGATGGGATTATTGTTAACAGGTCTCTGT
>BJCN01330345.1:0-19063 GCA_018326445.1 Flaveria brownii
CAAATTAACTTCGATAGTAGCTTCGAGTAATGTTCTTGATGCAAAGTCCCGTGTTAATTTCTGTTTAGATTTGTCGAAAAGGGGTTGTTGATAGAGTTGTAGGTCGTGGTTAAGAGGAGAATTGGTCGTGAGGTTTTTGTTTGTTTCAAGTGGAATTGGAAGCTGTAATCGATTAGATGTAGCCAGATCATGGTTTATCTTAGTTTAATTAGATTGTAATTAGGATTAAATGCTCAAACGGCTCCACGGTTTAAGAAGAACTTTGGTTTCGTGTTTGAATGTTCATAATGATCCTTAAAATCAAATTAAGGTGCAATAACATGTTCGATTCTTGGTCACGAGTGGTTAAAATGGTTTAATTGCATTTAATTTGATGTTTGGTTGAGGTTTGGTGGTCGCTGGAGGCATAGCTGGAGTTCCTGCCGGCGGTTAGCCGGAAATACGGGGATGGGGGGACGGTTTAGGTGTTTTTGATTTAATTTACACAAATAGACCCTGTGGTTTCATGTTTTATTATTTTATGCACAACTTTCCTTTTTAATTTATAAAAATGACATAAAACCCTCTTAACTTAATTTATCATAAAGTTTTAATATTTTTAATAATTTACTATTATTATTATTATTACTACTACTACTTTATGCTAAGTTTTATAATAATAAACGAACGTTGTAAACATTAATATTATTATTATTAACATTATTATTGTTGTTATTATTAGTATTATTAATATTGTTGTTGTTATTATAATAATAATAATAATAATGATAATTATTTTATTTAAGATTATTATCATCTTAAATTTTATAATAATAAGTAAACATTATAATACTTAGAATGTTATCATTATTTATTAAATTAATTTGTTATCCACCAAATTAATTATCAAGCATATTAATTCCACAAAGTTTCAAAATTAACATAAAAGGTCCTTTTAGAATTTAACAAAGTTAACTTTCAAGTTAACAAAATTATGAGATGTCACACAATCCGTCCCATTTTGACCATGCAAAATTTATTCATTTTGTCATGTAACCAACCCAAATCATTTTGACCCCTAGAAGAATTTAATTGTTTTGACTTGTAACCCAACCAAATCCATTTTGACCCATACAAAAAATTATTGGTTTTGACATGTAACCCAGTCCGACCCATTTTGACCCATACAAAAGATTTAAAAAAAACTAATAGTTTTTGCATTCATGGATGTTAACAACAGCCTTTGCTCATACATGGTTATGTTCCTGTATTTACATTATATTATAAAACTAATAATCTTTTGCAAACCATATGTCTATGTAGCTGTTAACAAAAGAATATTGTGTGCAAAGGCATTGTAGCTATCTTTTGTGTGCTGCTAATAATCTGCAGCTAGATTCTACCATATAATAATATACATATACTACTAATAATCTGCAGCTAGATTCTACCATATAAAAAATATGACAAAAAGTACTGTTTTTTAAAACATATCTTCAGTATAATGTTTAGTTACAACCCTAACATAATTTACAATTTAGAAACCATAATTATATGGTAACTTGAAAACTAAAGCAAACTATCAACATACTTCTGAAAAATGTTTCATTAAAACGCAAACCTAAATTACGAATTAAAAACGATAAATATAGTGTAAAATTGAAAATTAAAACATATACATAACATACTTTTGTAATGTTTGTAAAATCGTAACATAATTAACAATTACAAAATACAATTACAGTATATAATTGAAAACTAACACAGATTAGCGATATGATGTTTTGTTAAAACCATAACCTAATAAACATAGTAGAAACCATAACTACAAGGCAAAAACTAACACAAATTAACATCATATCTTCAGCATAATGCATTAATGCATGTTTCATTTCGATTAATAAAGATGATATGGAGGAGGCAGAAACAACTTCAAAGTTAAATAAAGAAAAATGACGATTCACACTATATAAATCCCAAGTACTGAAGTTTAAAGCAAAAAAAAAGTAAGAAAATTGCGTACCACTTTCAGATGATGCAACATAAACATTGGTATAAATACCTGCAAGGTTGTAATAAAGGCCTAACCATTCAAGAATTGGGAATGACAGCTGTAGAAAATGATGTAGAAGGGAATGAGGGGGAAGAAAATGTGAAAATTAATAATAGAGTAAGGAGAAAAAGTAAGAAAAGCGTTAACCTACTTCCGATTTGAAATCCATTTAATCAAACCTTGTTTATAATGTAGAAGCTTTTCTTTGAAGTGACTAACCAAACAGATTCGAACATATGAAACCCTAATTTGATATCAAAATCAATAGTATACCTTAGATAGAAAGGAAGAACATGAAGCTTTGCATCTTCCGGAGGATGAACAACATGCCTAAAAATCACATCATCAAAGAAATCATTACAAATTATACAAAACCGATAGCAATCGTTGTACATTAAGAGAAAAACCATCACATGTACTTAAACGAATCATCAAAATACTTCTTGAAGTACTGGCTCTAACCCATAATTTACATATTTCAACATAATAAATATGAGATGGTGATTAGAACAATCCCAGAATACGATCCATGAATCTAACAATGAATGAGTTGTATGAAGATGTTCGTTTTCAAAAAAGGATAGCAAACCATTTAATAACGCATAGCAGACTAAGCTTTTGTTAAAAATTGAAAACTAAGAACCTAAATCCCTGCAAAACCAACCGAGCGAAGCACTCATGAATCCTTATAACAAATTTTATGATAATTCAATATACAAATCAAGAATAAACAAATTTACCTCTTTCAGATGTAGAAATCAAATCCACCCTTTTAGAAATTGTAGTTCAATTTGAAAAAGTTGTAGCAAGGTGATGAACAAAAGGGAATCCGAGAGGCAGAGGAAGAAGTCAAGAACCATTTTGTTTTCGTGCTACATTGGGCTCTGGGGAAGAAAAGCCCTATTGATGACCTTCTTAAAATGGTTATGAGAAGAGCTTTTGTATATGGGTATCATAGAAGAAAGCAAAGATGGAAATGTCTGGGTTTTCATTTGGGTTCTTAAAATGGTTATGGGAAGAGCTTTTCTCTTTAATAGTTATCCTGCTTAACTAGGTTGTACTTTATGTAATATTGATGGTACATCTCTTAAAATTAAGAGTTTTAGGTAAAAAGACTATTTTATCATTCTCATATGCATATTAATACAGTAGAGATAGGGATTGACTGATGTACATGTTTTTTTTTTCGAGAGATGTCAGCCTAGTGACCTAAGATTTCGTACTAAAGCAATGAAGATGATCGGATGAACCGATAATCTGTAGTGACTCAGTTAGCCGTACAAAAGGAAAAAAGAAAAACTTGTGAAGCTTATAATCAAACCGGTCGGACCCAACCGGTTTTAACGCATTGGAAATTGAGTTTAGTTCGACTCAACCGAGTCGACTCGGCAGCAATCATTTAACGGTGTCACATGCAAAGGATTTGGATCCATTAAGTAGTCAATGATGGGAACCTTCGTCTTTACATAATTCACACCACTCCACACTTTTCGTTCATCCCAACACCTTCAGATCCATATATTTCTGTTCTATAGATTTCTTCATCCATTTGATCACAATTCATCCACCAATCACCCAATTTCGTCACATAATCATTCAATCTTGTTATGTAATCGTTCAATTTTAGAGTTATGTAAGGTGTAGAATGCTTCAGAAGCTGTTCGAGACGACGATGGGGAAGAGGATTCCGGTGAGGGCTTGGTTAGGGTTTCAAAACTGCATAGTGTTACTCGTGGGTGGAAATCACACATCCTCCAGGTTTTGCACTCGCTAGATCTTTCTTCTTCACTTTCGGTTGTTCAATTTCGATTATACTATTGAATCTCTAGAGTTTACGGTTGTTTTTGCTTCACGATTCTGCGAATTCTGCGATGGATTTCAAAGCCCTAAAATGGCAGATCCTACGAGGATCTTTGGCATGGAGGTTGATTCTCAGAGCGATGTTCTTCGCGTTGGCTTTGGTTGCTCTATCGTTCACTCGTATCGCCAACGAGATGCGAACAATTGATCCGATTTTGCTTGATTTTAACAAATGTTCCTTGAACATCGACTCGATGGTGAACACATCGGTTGATTCCCATGGGGTTTTACAAGAAAAACCATCCTTATCAAGTGTGGATGGTAAGAATTTCACTGTTAGTGTGATTCGAGAGCTGATGAATGATGAAATGTTATCTTTAGATGCACGAGCATTGTGTGTAGGTGAGGGATCTGATTCGATTGCATCGACATTGAGGGAACTCGGGTTCTCCAATGCAGTTGGTGTTCATAGGAACCCTATAGTATCCCTTTTACATAAGCAGTTTGAACACAAGCTTGAGTTCGATTCTGATTCGTTTGACTTTGTGTTCTCTAGAACTCTTGGTAGGGCATCTGTTCCAGCTCTTACTGTTCTAGAAATCGAGCGCGTGTTAAGGCCCGGTGGTGTTGGTGCGATACTTGTAGGTCCTAACTTGCATACCCGTAGCTTGGTGAGATCTGCAACACCAGTTTCATTGCTCTTAAGAAGTTCAGAAATCCTCCATGTTTGTGGGATTAGTTCGTTTACGCTGATAGTGTTCAAGAAACACTTAGAGAATGTTGCGATGTTTGACAGCTACAAGCTTCCGAACGACTGCCCGTCTATATCAAAGAACAAACCTTTTATGCAGTATATCGAGCCCATTGTAGATCACAAATCGACACAATCACACAATCTTTTGTACTTGCCTAAGTTCCTGAATATGTCAACAAGAAACAGGTTGATTTATATCAACATGGGTGCAGGAGGGTTTGTTTCCGACTATCCTATTCATCCTGACGCATTCAATGTTTATGTGGTTGATCACAATGTTTCTGCACTCACTTCACATGTTAAAAAGCCGGGTGTCACTTTTGTTTATCACCCGGGCCTTGTGGAAGACGATAAAACAGAGTCTGATCTCATGTCTGTTGATTATCTTGAAGCTCCATTGCATGAAGAGCAGTTTGAGTTCACTGATTGGTTTAAAGAAACCGCAAAAGACGGAGACTTTGTGGTTCTTATGATGAATGCTGGCGTCTCACAGTTGAAAGTTCTGTTTGAGTTGTTTGCAAGTGGAGCTATATGTCACGTTGATGAGCTTTTCCTTAGGTGTTCTGATGGGATTGATTGCAGTGCGAGTTACTGCAGGGACTGCATGAGTCTGTTTAATGGTCTTCGAAATGCTGGTGTGTATGTGCACCAATGGTTTGGGGAGTGACCTCGACCCGTTTGCTTTATTAGCTTTGTTACTTGTTGTGTGGAGAATAATTCGAGGGTAATAAGCCGTATGACCGGTAAAACCTCTGTTTGTGTTTGTTTGTTTCTCTTCATGCCATGAGGACATGAATGTGTTTCAGTTTTAATGTGTTATGTTTAAAGTAATGTGTGTTTGTTTCAGTGTCTCATTGTTGCTAGTCTCCATTTTATCCTTACACTTTCAATTTCCAAATACTCCATAACAATTCATTTAAAGATTAATTCTATTATCTGTGTCATTTTAACATATATAAACATTTTATGAATAATATTGTATTTTATGAATAAGATATGACTGGATACGTTAAAAAGCATACCTTTTAATTTATGAATGAGGTCTTTTGATTTATGAATGAGGTCTGAATGGATACGCTTGTTTGTAGTTAGATGGTTAATTACTATAACATTTACAGGTTAAAAGATCATTCTTTCCAATACCATTATCGCATTATATTATAATAATATAATATAATAACTAATATTAAAAAGCAACCTAGAGCTACAGATAGGTTTTCCTTTTTTGCATTTTAGCCACATAACTTTGTTAATATCTTTTTTGACCCTTTTTGTTTGGTTAGGGAGAGATTGATTATAAAAGATAAGTAGTATGAGATAATATAGAAAAAAGATTATATTTGGTACATATATACTACTGTCACGGATCACCTATGAGTGTTCGTGTAATTCATGTTAATATTTTATAAAATAAAACATCGGTTAAGATTGCATGATAAACAAACAACAAAACAAAGACATTTAATTATTTAAAAAAAATCTTTTTGCTCATATTATGAATTATATTATTGGTTTTTTTTTTCATTTTTGTTTTTACCAAAGCGATTCCAAAAAAATTCCCGTTGTGTCCCTGTTGTAGTGTGCAGGTTGAACCGCACTACCTCTAGCTCTCATACCTGCTTGAGTAACGTAAGCCTGCCGTGAAACGCGAGCCAGATATCATAGTTATATATTAGAAAGGAACTTGAATGCTACAGTGATACTTTTATTTTTACCTTTTGACCACTGCTTTTTGGTAGTTTTGATTTTTGAACATCAAAATGATACGTCTCACAACACACATTTATTGATATTTATTCACGTTCTATGATTTGATTGGGTCAGGTAATTTTTATATACTTTTTTTTAAAAAAGTAAACGATTTAAAAAGGAAAAAAAATGATTTGCACATGGAATAAATGTTTGTTTTGGTCGGAGACCCGTCGGCGACACCCCCTCGATCTATAGATCAGATATGTCCTTTCATGTTAGCGGATCGATTTCAAAATTTTTGAGAATTTAATCAAAATTTCCAAGTGGCACACCTTATTATATGTATCTTGCAGGGTATCACCAAGAAAATAATATCGTCCCAGTGCGTATCATACAGTATAAGGTAACTCCAACTACCCATTTGTCAACTGCTTTTCTGTGATAAGTTAGAGCTGTTGATAATAATTTCAAAACGGTGTTTTTACAATTTGTGAGATTTTGATTCTACAATGACAATCTTGACTTAAAAAAAGTCAAAAATAGAGAATTTTGATGAAACTATCTTACCAAGACAATATCCAGGAGCAGTAAAAACAGGAGTGCAAGGAGAATGACGAAGTTCGTCTTTTTCATCCTATACATAGTATAATGTCGATCTAATCAAAATTTATTAAAATTAGGAGTCACAATTAGTGTAAATGAATTAATGATATGGTTCCTACATGTTTTTTGTTGAGGTATACAAGTGAAAGTATCATGAAAGTGCAATGACAGCTTTTATCTTTTTTCCTTATTAAACATGATACATTTAATTTGATACAAAGGACAATAGATAGATGGAACATGTTGGTGACAACATGATAATGTTTATTAATGAACAACTTTTAATATGCTTTGGATGATACCTGTATAACATATAACAAAATAGGGTTTTTTGAAATCACGTGTCATCATTATAGCACGACAAGTGTTATCATTTTAGCATATTAAAAAAATTATTTACCGCCTCTCTTTTATAATAAATACGGAAATCAATTTGACTTTTTTTATTACTAAAAATATGTTAAACAAACATATCCATATTTGTGTTTTTTTCTCTCTCATATTAAATAATAATTATTTTAAGTAAGTAAATTAAACTATCAAACATACTAATGTCATACAAATGATTTTTAATTTCATTATTTGTTATAATATTTGGATATTCATTATATTTTTATTTCACCAATGACTAATAATATCTACAAAATAAGATTATTCATAAAACTAATGGTTTTGACATGTTTAATTTTTCCACTCATGTAATACATGAGCTCTAACCTAGTTATATATATAGGAAAGAAAACGAACGTGTTGAGAGGGATTTATTACCTCAAAAACTCGGCCCACACCAAAATCATCAATATTTACCGTGCCAGTGGCGGTAACAAAAAACTTATCAGGTTTTATATCACCGTACATAATATTCAGAAACTCGGAAAATAAAGACAAAAGTGAAAATACGAGGAAAAAACAATAAAATAGAGCATATATGGCATGGTCATTATATATATTATTGATCCCTTATGTCGGTGCACAAAGATTTTTAAAATTTTTTAAGATAACCACTAAAGTCTTTATGTTTATAAAGATGCCCTCAAACTTGATTTCTTCTGAAGTTTCAAGTACACTACTAAAGAACTAACATATACAATAAGACCTAAATGACCATAAAGAAGACAACCACCACTTTTATCGGAGCTCCACAACTGCACCACCGCCACCTAAGTACATAGCGCTCACCAACACCAAACACCCACTAAAGAGAGGGTGGATACAACTCTTCCATCGGTACTGTGGTGATGATGGTCGAGAAGACGGGAAGAAATAGATCAGAAATCCCTTATGTCGGTGCACAAGGATTTTCAAAAACTTTTAAGATAACCACTAAAGTCTTTATGTTTATAAAGATATCCTCAAACTTGATTTCTCCTGAAGTTTCAAATACACTACTAAAGAATTAATATATCCAATAAGACCCAAATGACCACAAAGAAGACAACCACCACTTTTATCGGAACTCCACAACTGCACCGCCGCCACCTAAGCACCTAGCGCTCACTAACACCAAACACCCACTGAAGAGAGGGCGGATACAACTATCCCATCGGTACTATGGCGATGATGGTCAAGAAGACGAGAAAAAATAGATCAGAAACGACAGAGAGTCGAGAGAGGCAGTGGTACGTGGTGGTGTTCAGACATGAGAACAGATCACAGAGTCGGCACAACGAGTAGTCAGTAGTGGACGAGTGACGGGAGGTGGTGACGGACGGTGTTTGGTAAGCGACGTTGGTGGTGGTGAGCAGCGCTTGTGGTGGCGACCAACGTACAATAAGGTGCGCCAGTGTCGGGAGGTGCGTCGGTGGTGGTGACCCGTGACCGAAGTGCTTTTAGAGAGGGAGATAGAATTATCATAAGAGCTTCATTTCCAAGTTTTAAAAAAGTTTAGCCTTCTATTTCCATATATTTTATTACCTAGTGTCAGTCAATCAAGACCTTTTTTTTGGTATGTCGCTCCGCGAGCTAGGATAAAATGATCAGATGTCCCTTTCGTTTACAACAACCATTTAAACATATACATATTTTATAACATTTTAAATTTTCTCTACTTTTATGTTTTTACTAATAAAATACCAATATTATATGTGGTCGTTGTGTCGGATGGCCGGTTTCGGTGGATGGGTATGTAGTACATTGGAACTTAGCACGTAGTTAATACATTTGTAGAACAATTTAATTATCATAAATAATATAATATTTATCATAAATAATATAATAGTTGTCTCGTAAGGAGTCTAATTCAGTTAACAAATTTACGTGTTAAAGATTTGTTATAATTATTAGAACAAAGAACATTTTCGTTTGAAAAAAATAAAACTTTATATGATGGTAAGTTATTTTATTACTAATGAAAAATAAAGTTTCATGATGAGTAATGTTAATTAAATGGTATAAATTTTTTATGTTTAAACTTTTAAACATATTTTTCCACGTGTGTGGTGTAACAAAAACAATAGAATTGATCTGCCACGTAAGAAAGTTTACATATGAAAAATCCGCGACAACGCGCGGTGTTAAATCTAGTTCATTATTAAGGTCATACAAATCAGCACTTTGTCCTACAATAGTACTAACATTTAGCATTTGTGAATATAAAAAATAATTGCTAATTTTCTAACCTTCAATTCTACTAAAGTACTACACCACATCCCTTTGTATGGAATCTTGATAAATAAAAAATACGACTGCTTGGACAACATAACAATTTCTCAAGTTTATTCTTTTGGGGACTGCAATAGGAATAAAACAGAAGTAAATGTACAATACATTACTTCAATAAAACAAATAGAAACCATCTAAGAAGACGATATTAACACAAAATATTATTCGAGTTAATAGACAAGTCTTATATGAGAAAGGAGATACATCAACCCGAAAACTATATCGCGCAAGTGAAACATTAATCCAAGAAAGAAAAAAAAAGCAGTGGCTTTCATACCCATGTAGAAATGATCAGTATTTGGGTCATCAATAACCTCAATCAGATTTACTATATTGTGATGATCAAGTCAGTTAATGAGGATACAATCATTAACATATAGTATAATCGTTATCTAACTTCACTTCAAATGCAATAGAATATAAATGCATATGACGAAGCAGAAAAAGTACCTCATGAAGAACATCTGTCATTGCGGTTTCAGATGAAGCAACTCGTCGCTTTAATAAATGGGACTTGTGAAACGCCTGTATTCAAATATCATATCTTTTGTCACAATAAGAATAACTACTAGAGTTAATTACACGATTGGTTCCTGTGGTATGTCCATATTACAGTATTTGTCCCAACTTTTAAGAAATTATATCATTGGTCCTAACTGTTTATCAAAACGTAACACCATCTTGTTCTTGTTCCGTTTAGGTTAGTATTTCTATTGTAACAAAATCACAATATAATCTAAAAATCCCAATTTAAGTTTAGAGTCTTAATTTCATTGATGTTTATATCAAATACTTATAACAAAAGAGACAGGTAAACGGGCAACAAGTTGCACCACAACCCTTGATTGATCAAAACTGTTTTTAAGTTAATTAACCGCGTAAGAATTATGAGATACAACCCTAACAATATAAAATATTTAATTTGTGTTTTTAGCCGCTCGGATGAAGTGCATGCATGCATGGTGAAGCAAAGTATTTAAGATGCCATCGATCCCATGTGAAATATATAATATGCTACACGTATTTATCACGTCATGCCATTAATTTGTACACGTACGTATACTCATAAATCAATAACTAAATAAAGCATCTTGTCATAATTAATAAGATGCCAAATATATTAACAACCTAAAGTGAAGTTTTTTTTAAATAGTTAAATTTACACCGTTGTTTACTATAAGACTCAAACCCTTAAACTCACAGAAAGATGTCTTTATATACCATCAAGTTGTAAGTCTTTTGTTGTTCAAAATATTTATTATATATCTTCTAATTTACTTTGTTAAAAAGTATTTAGATATTATTTTTATATGAAAACTCTCTAAATCATATATTATATTAGATTCTTGTTTGGATGAACGATGATAACTTTTTTTTTCTAAAGTGAAAAAGCTTTAAAGCTTTGTGTTTACGATCCGATTTGGATTGTCTAATGAAAATTTTGTTCCGGATCATCAACTATGATTTTAAAAAATGACGAAACAAACCTGCCAAGTTGGCAAGGTTGGCATCACCCGAAGATTTGACAGTTTGATCGTTTGAACTGATACTTTTATTTTATTTTAATAAAATCGTATTAAAATTATAAAAATGATAACCGGACTGAACAATTAAACCATCAAACTACTAAAAGGCCGAACGATATACCAATTCATTCAAGTCTACACGGCCGAACCAGTCGGTTTACTTCGATTTTAACTGGTTTGTTAGTTTTACAGGTTTGTTTACACCCATACTTTTAAGACTTTCAAGTTGGAATTTTGTTAAACATAACCTAATTATTTATACAACAGAAAATATATGCCAGTCAAACAAACAAAATTATCTAATGAGATTTGCTGCATGTCCTATAATTAATATTATGTTAATATCCTAATTATAGTAACCTAAAAATGTCAACGGGTATATTTGCTTGACTTCTTTATTTGAAAAGAAGGTAAACTAGTTGGCATGGGTTATGTACTCCAAACTCCATGCATTCTCCTACTTTATCACCCTATAAATCACAACATTTCACTCTCATTTCATTCATCAATCTTTCATTCTTCAACACTTGAATACTTATTAAACCATAAAGAACACACACAAGTTTCACTATGGGGAAGTCACTCATTTTGGTGGCTTTCCTACTCATTTCCATCACAATAGGTGCAACCATGGCTAATGACACTAAGAACATAGCAGAACCGGCGCCTAAGCCCAAGGCACCGGAACCGGCTAAGCCCAAGGCTCCAGCACCGGAGCCGAAGCCCAAGACACCTGAACTGGAACCAAAGCCCAAGACACATGAACTTGAACCAAAGCCCAAGACTCCAGCACCAACATCGAAGCCTAAGACACCTGAACCGGCTCCAAAGCCCAAGACTCCAGCACCAACACCGAAACCCAAGACACCTGAACCGACTCCAAAGCCCAAGACTCCGGCACCGGCACCAAAGCCCAAGACGCCTGAACTTGCTCCAAAGCCAAAGACTCCAAAGCCAAAGCCCAAAACACCTGAACCAGCTCCAAAGCCCAAGAAACCTGAACCAGCTCCAAAGCCCAAGAAACCTGAACCAGCTCCAAAGCCAAAAAATCCAGCACCTATGCCAAAGCCCAAGACACCTGAACCGGCTCCAAAGCCCAAGACTCCAACACCGGCACCAAAACCCAAGACACTGGCACCGAAGCCAAAACCTTCTCAAGATGATGCCACTAACTATCTTGACTTGACACCCGAACCAAAAACCGGACGAGAACGGGTTTTTTGCAAATCGAAATGATCTTGTTACTACAAGACACTCACTTGCCCGAAGGAGTGCCCGCAGAGGAAGCCCAAGAAGAACAAGAAGAACAAAGGCTGCTTCATCAATTGTGGTAGCAAGTGTGAAGCTACATGCAAATGTAAGCAATTTATTTGATAGAAATGTTTCTTTAAACATATACATGATCATATATACTTTTGTTCAACAATCTCTAACCACATCCAAACTTTGGCAGGGAGGAGGCCTAAATGTAACGGATACGGTGCGTTATGTTACGATCCAAGGTTCATAGGCGGTGACGGAGTTATGTTCTACTTCCATGGCGGTAAAGGGCGTGATTTTGCTCTCGTCTCGGATGCGAACCTTCAATCAATGCTCACTTCATCGGAAGCCGACCCAATGGTAGGAGGCGTGACTACACATGGGTCCAATCGGTCTCAATTATGTTTGACACACACACCCTAATTATTTCAGCCAAGAAGGCAGCACACTGGGATGACTCAGTGGACATGCTTCTTCTGAAATGGGACGGTGAAGAAGTCACCGTCCCATTTGATGGGAATGCTGAATGGAAAACCGACACCGGAGTAAGAGATGTGGCGATCGAGAGGACCGATGACGCCAACGCCGTGAAAGTCACCGTTGGCGGGTTGGTATCGGTTAACATGAAGGCGGTCCCCGTGACCCAAGAAGACAGCAAAGCTCACAATTATCAGTTACCATCAAATGACACTTTTGCCCATTTCGAGTTGCAGTTTGAGTTCCCGAATCTCTCGAATGACGTGGAGGGTATTTTGGGAAAAACGTACAGGCCGGGTTACGTTAGCCCCGTGAAGAGAGGAATAGCCATGCCCATAATGGGTGGGGAAGACAAGTATGAAACTCCATCTCTAACATCACCTCTTTGTAAGCTATGCAGGTTTCAGAAACCGTCAGAGTCAGCTACAACTGCTACTGCTACTGATACTGATATCCGTATATCTCAATACTGATCAATGATTATCATTTCACACTTTCATCTTTTGATTCTAGATTGAAATTGTTAATAAGGGAGATAAGGCTTCCAGAATTTGATTATTATGCAAATAATGTAATTTTATTCTATGATTATGATTCATTTTTGTTTTTTTACGCACACGAAGCTTCTACTGTTAAGCTTTTAAATACACATATATATATGTCCGTGTGTCATGAATGTGGTTGTTTCAAAGCCATCAAACTTCTTACTCCTTAGGCTGTAACGATACCCACGATCTGGGCTTAAGCCCATTAAGAGTTTACCTATCATGGATGGAGGGGCCCGTCAGTGATAGGCTCATTAAGGATTGGCCTGTTAGGACCAAGGCCCAACTACTGTCTATTAAAAGGGCCAACGGCCCACCCGTAACGTGAAACTCAATTTCAAACTCAAGTATTGAGATTTCCTTAAAGAGATTTGGATGGGCCCATGGCCCCGCGCTTTGTGGCGGAGTTCGCGTTGTGCAATTTTCATGTTGCGGTGTGGACATTGATAATACTTAAGTTGCTATTAACTACTACAACTTGTCTAACAACTAATTTTATTACAGATGATATATAACACTATAATGTGTCGGGTACCTTCAAAAAACCTTGTTTGCCCGCGAGCACAGACAACGCTAGGTAGCTCAAACCCATCAATTACCAATTTCAGGGAAAACCTGCCACCCGAAGACCCACTGCATTTTGTTGTCGGTAGGACTCGAACTTATAACATCCCTTAAAAGAAGTCATGAGAGTACCCATCAACCAAATGATTGATGGTTTTAATTAAAGCCACATTTAAAATAAGTGTAGTGGTTTTAATTAAGTTTAATCATTAACTAAACCCCCTATTGGTCAAATTCATAAAAATGCTTATCATTCACGTCCGTCAAAAGCTTGAAGACGAACTATTTGGAAGCTCCCTTTAAACTAGAAGTAGTGGCTTTTGGCGCCACATTACTTTCCATATCATCATTTTGACGCCCCCATTTTTGATCCACTACGTGGAGTTTAAGTGGGTGTTGGGTTTAATGATAAAATCATTGGAGTTAGATTGATGTAAATTAGTTATGGTGTAGATTAGAAGTGAATTAGATAAGCTTATAAATTCTTGTTTAAAAAATCTTAATCATTGCAAACAACAATGACGGGTGTCCCACTCCAGAAACCTAGGGCGAGTATAGCAATGTAACCAACATAAAAGTTAACACCAGCATCTTCATTAAAATCAAGGATATTATTCTATAATCTAATAAAAATGACATTTCTTAAGTTATGTATCGCCTTACATTGTCCCAAACTTTGTTAGTTCTTATATAACCGGAGTTCATATGTCTCATAATGCCTTTCCTGTTCGATTGAACAATGGAGATGGGGGAAGACTTTCCGAATCTCCCACCCGGTTTTAGATTTCATCCATCTGACGAAGAACTCATCGTTCATTATCTGCTTAACAAAGTGAAGCTACGTTCGCTTCCCGCCTCAGTCATCGGTGAAATCAATCTTTATAATTTCGACCCTTGGGATCTTCCTAGTAAGTTTCTTGCAGTGGTAGAACCAAAACGTATTTAGATTCATCATAAAGTTATCTTTTCTACTAACTACGACGACGATAAGGTTTTACTTATGTTTCTTTAAACTAAGTTAATATAAAAGGCGACGAATTCAGTGACCAATAGGTCAAGGGGGGCGTTTTTGTGTTATCATCATATCTGATGCGGTTTCTTGTTTACTTGGCAGACAAGGCATTGTACGGGGAGGATGAATGGTTCTTTTTCACCCCGAGAGACAAGAAATACCCGAATGGATCGAGGCCAAACAGGTCTGCAGGCTCAGGTTTCTGGAAGGCTACAGGGAAAGATAAACCGATTTTTGCTTCTGCAGGGTCGATAAAAATCGGGTTAAAGAAAGATTTGTCTTTCTTTACTGGCAGCGCGGCAAAGAGCATCAAGACTAACTGGATCATGAGCGAGTATAGATTGCCCGAGCCATCTAGCCAGTCACCCGGATCCATGAGGGTAATACAATTCTTCTCAGTACATAATTTTTTCAACTTTGCATTCGAATACAATGCACCGCTATAACTCTGCTGATTATTTGGTTTGCAGTTGGATGATTGGGTGTTGTGTCGCGTTCGCCAGAAAGGTAACAACTCAAAGAACATTACGCTAGTGCAAGAATACTCGAAAAACAAGTTGATGTATGATCATACTCCAACCGTAACACAGGAGCTCCCTTCACCGTACATGGTTACAAACCAAAATCTGGACATGGTCTCGAACCGCAGGTTCAATGAGATTCATTTAATGGCCTCGCTTCTTGCAGGTCAAGGTATCCCTTCACCATGTTCTTCCCAATTACTTCAAGGTGACAACAGTGGTCTAGAATATGAAAACGAAGTGATTTATAAAGAAAACGTTACTTTTGATGAAGCTCATCAAGGATGGATCAGTTGAGCATGGTGTGGTTCGGTTGGGTATGTGAGCTTTTATATTGTGTGTACCAGTGTCTGTAATAAGTTGCAAGTGCAAGTGTCATCTCATGATGTAAAAAAAAGTTTGATGTCCGTTTTACTTTTCGCAAATAAAGTTTTATGTTATCATATTTTGAGTTTGAATCCCATTATAGAAATTGAAATATACATCAAAAGTAAACTCGTTTGATTTCATTGAATATTGATCTCTTACTAGAAAAGTAGATCCATGAATTTTCATATCAGCTCTCACATGCTTCTCCAGCAGCGTAGTGTTTGTGTACCATTCTTCTGTAATCTGAAAACATAGTCAACAGATATTATGATCAAATTCTAGAAAACGATCGAAGTATAATATTCATTGCCCATAACAGGTACATGGTTCCTATATTAATTACAGAATGTATCATGAGTTGTGATGTATGTTAGTTGTCCGTTCATTACGATCATTGTAACCAGATAACACGATCATGATTCTATAAGTAGGTGGAGATATCATGGATTCTGACAGACTGTTGCTGGGATATACTTGCAATTTAAAATAAAAACTATTACAGTAAAGTATGAAATGTTTTATCTCACCTTCTTTATTACTCCAGAGTGAAGCAGCAGAGCTGTTGAGAGGACTTTCAATATTTGGTTCTGCATCAGAAAGATAATTGAGCCAAAACAATAAACCCCAATCGAATCAAATAATACTAGTGCATGAAGGTTTAATGAACCTCCTAATAAACTTTGAATAGACAAAAGAATGGTTCGACAATCATAGGCTGCAGACCACTTGTCCTGCAGAAGAAACATCATTGCTATTATTAGCCAATTAGAAGAAAATATTAGCTAAATTTATACAACAAAACCCTCAAAATCAACCCCAAAGATAAACTAAAATGATATCAAATCATCCACAAATACTTATGAATAAAATTTTCCATACAAGTTTCCTAGATAGGGATGAATAAAATTAAAGAAAGATTTATATACCTGAAGGATATCCAGACAGATGTTACCAAACTGGTCGATATTGGGATGGAAGCACATTGTTTCAAATTTAACCTGAGGAGGTTTAAAAGGGTAGTCCAGGGGAAACTGTAATGAGAGTTTATAAGATAAACCCTCATACATAGTTCCTTTCCCACCCTCAATAGTGCCAACCCATGAAAATATGCTCTCTCCTTTTGGAAAAGCAGATACTCCAAGATCTCCACTCATCTATACACATAAACAGCCATAACTGTTATTCACCAAATACGTTGTAGGCAAAAAAGAAGAATATCACTCCAACAAGATATAACTTTGTAATATCTAAGTGCAGGAAGTTAGTAAAACTTGATTATCGATGTCAAAGTTAAACCAATGACTTTCTCCATTCAAAATTGACACATATATAGGCATAAGTTAAGCACCAACATTTCATGTATCAGGCAATAAAGCATGTAGATAACTAGATATCACACTAAAGTTGAAAACCAAATGAACTAATGTATAAAATTAGTCCTCCTGAATCAGAATATAAAATTTAAACTAGTAATTCGTTATTTCTTCTGTATGGAAAGTGAATATATACATTTTTCTATACATATGCACAGGTATCAATATCAATGATCACAGAGACATAGTAGAGACATAGTAGAGACATAGTACTAGCCTACAGGTATTCAAATTTCTCAGTATTTTCTAATGTAGAGCTAGATATATACTACTCATATACATTCTTATGTTCATCCGAAATTCATATATATATACATATGTTTGTGTGAGTGTGTGTGCGTGTGCGTGTGTGTGTGTTTGTGCAAATTCAAGCCCGTACAAACCTACAGCCCTAAGTATCAATCGTTTTGCACAAAACGTCAACAATCGATTTTTGAATCCGATTAATTCACAATAATTAGCATATATCAAAATTCAATACGTTCAATTAACAACTTCCAGAGGAACAGACAGTATTACATACCATAAGAGCCATAAGTTCCTTCTGAAGCCTGCGAAAAAGAGGAAAAACACATAACAACAATCAAAACCACAATCACGCACAGGAAATCAAATTCTAACAAACAATCAAAATCAAATCTCGAAAACTGATAACGAAGAACAAGTAAACAATCAATCGAGCAATCGAGAAACCTCTGAGTGACGGAATTAGTATCTACTGGAACCGGAGATGCCTTTGGCTGTTTCGACGGTGACGGACGACGTTGTTGCTGTTCTTCTGTTGATAGATTATCCATCGGCGCTTCCTGTCGAACCTCCATAATCAACGATGAATCGATGACGATATTGATGAAGAATCGTTCGATTATCAGATGAATGAGTCGATTGATGGATTGATTATGATTATGATTGTGATTGTGATTGTGATTGTAATTACGATTACGATTGGATTGAATTGAATCTATAGGTTTACGAAAAGCGAAGATAACAGTAGTGTATGAGGGAGTATTTTATTTGAGAAGTGGGGATAATGGACAGCAGAGAGACGAATTGTTAGAAAACTATAGCGGTGTCATCAATCATTATTAGTTTAATATTTACTCACTATTAAAAAATAATTATTAGTTAAATATTCCCAGTTTTAAAAGAATAAAGTTAAGCATTCATTGAGAAACATCTTGAATGATATCGTTAAAAAATAATAATCGCTTCAAAGTTTTAATTGTCTAGTATGCTCGTTATTGTTTCTTGTTATTTATATTATATGGATGTCTAATGATCTCATGTGTGTTATGTATTGTATATTTTCTATCGTTTACTAAACAGTAATCATTTAGTATGTGATGTTTGTTTGCTTTTGATTATTGTGTGTTTTTTTACTATATTTATTGTGCATATTGTGTTGATTGTCTAGTTTACGTTGACTATGTGTTAGTTCGTTATTATTGTGATTGTTTTTGTTTATTTTTTATTCTTGAGTAAACTTTGTTTAATACCCCCAAACCCAACCCCCAACCCAACTCCTCAAACCAAAATTTCATAAATAGTTATTATTGGTTATACAATCAATTTTATCAGCCTTTAAATGTTATATAGAAAGCTAGAAAAAGAAAAAAAAACACATTTCTAGCAACATTGTACGTGGAAGGGCCGAACGCAGTGTTGACATCAAATGCTTTAACATTTATTTGGAGCAATCATAGAGGAAAGCACAAACTTAAAATGAGTATTTTGGTATACTTTTAGTTTTAACTAGTGGAAGAAACTCAGAAGATGTCATATGAGTGTTAAAATTTTTAAGACTCAAGTTAACGATTTGTACATTAGTATTTATGGGAGCAAAAGTTTAACGTCGAAACATTAATTACCTACTA
>BJCN01330377.1:0-13135 GCA_018326445.1 Flaveria brownii
AAAAAAGAGAAAGAAAAAAAAGAAAAAATAAAAAGCTAAATATGAGGTCAAATTGACCAAAATATGCAGCAACAAAAATAGTGTGAGAACTCTATGATATGATTGCTATTAGAGGATGGAAAGTGATAAACATGGAATCTAGCATGTTTAACTTGGATTTTATTACCCGTTAGCCACTCTAAATCCTTATTCTATTCCACCCTAAACCTTAGCCTAATATTACAACCCATGAAAGACCTCTTGATTTATGTATTATATTGTGTTAATTGATGGCGATATGATTAATATACGAGCGTATGATGAAAATGTACATTCATGGTATGAGAGTTATAGATATACTAGTATATAATCACTAGTCCACAAACTAAACCGAGAGGAGTGTTCAGTGTGAGGAATATGAATGCATGAATGTTAGAAGCGGAAGGTGAAGTTATGTCAACTAAAGATTCTAAGCTTAAAACATAATTGATATTGCATGTTGGGTTGTGATCTTACATGATAAAAGTTTAAAACTAAGTATGCCTTGGGGCCTTTACTTGTACAAAATTATGATAAGTTAGCATGTTTGATTAATTAAGGTGAAATATGCAAGCAAGTTTGTTTGAGGACAAACAAAAGGTTAAGTGTGGGGATGTGATCGAGTGATAATAATTCAAGTTTTAACTGATCCAATTATGTGATTTTACATCGTTGTTAGTATGGAATGGGATTACTTTGTTTGTGTTTTGACTTGTAGGGATTGGAGCATAAGGAAACTTATTTTGAGGTGAATAAAGCAAAGGATGAAACTACGAGGACCAAATACGCAATTACAAAAGATGTAAAATGGGAAACCGGAACTAAGTTTGGTGAAACATGAAAAGTATGGAAGAAGCGGGATGGAAATCAGAGCCCGAGAAGTGAAGAAATGCGAAAACCGAAGGTTCAAGACCATGGTAACATAAAATGAGCATAACTTGGGCTAGGAATAGAGTTACGCGGGCCACGACCAGTCAACGAAAAGCTCGTGAAAAGTTACATGTGAAAATAAGAATTTTACAGGGGGTCGGCGTATGATACGCCGCCCTGGGCGTATGATACGCCACCCTGGGCGTATGATACGCTGCCCTGGGCGTATGATACGCCGCCCTGGGCGTATGATACGCCGCCCTTGGCATATGATACGCCGCCCTGGGCGTATGATACGCCGGTCGGCGTATTGGCGGCGTATTTATGGGCGTATTTGACAAAAATTTCAGAAAGTTGGGCGTAGGAAAGCTGAGGGGGGCGTATGATACGCCCAGGGCAGCATATCATACGCCTGTGGCTGAACTAACACCCGGATTTTGTGGAATTTCAAGTTATTTAAGTACAATCCAACCCTAATTCGAAAAAAACTTTCTAAGCTCAATTCTTGACGATTCTAAGCTGATTTTTGGTGATTTCAAGCTTTTGGATTCATCTCAAATCATCCACAAATAGTCTTCAAGTCAAGATTGAAGATTGAACGAATATGATGTGTGGCTAGGTTCTCTTGATTGCTTTCGGGATTACGATTCTTGTAAAGTGAGACGATTGGTATGATTGATTAGGTTTTTGTATTTAACATTGATCTATTGAATGCAATATTATGTTTTGATTGATTTAAACAAGGTACTTATAAATAAAGTTGTTTGCTTGATTATTAGTTTTTCGGTTTCCTTGTATCGTGAACTCATTAAGAAAAGTAGGCAACGTGATATAAGTGAATTGGTAACATTGTGAATGAACGAGTCTTAAAAGATTGTTCCTTTGTTATCACTTCAATCAAAAGTTGAGATCTTTAAGTATTGTTCCTTACAAACCCTAATTTAGAATTACCAATTGTTGATCTTGAAGAATTGGAAACCCGAAAGTGATTGTTTCTTATTATTTGATTAAATTAGTTTTAAAGTTTGTTGCTTTATGCACTTGTGCTCATTAATTAATTCAAAGTTTCAATTTTTAGTTCTAAAGTTTTAGTCTTTTAGTCAATCGAGTCGCGTTAGTTAACCACTTTCCACATATTCCCTGTGGAGACGACCATACTTACCCTTACACAATAAAGGTACCTAAGACCGATATAATAAATTGTTTTTAATCGAGTCTCGACAACCAGATCAAAATCAGATGAATACGTCTCGCGGATCGGTAGAAAGTGGGCACTTTTTGTTAAACGGTCAACTATCACCCATATAGCATTGTACCCCCTCGCCGTACGTGGTAACTTCGTAATGAAGTTTATGGTGATATGTTCCCACTCAGGTATATGCAAAGGTTGGATCTTCCCGTATGGCTTCTGATGCTCCGCCTTCACTTGCAAGCAAGCAAGGCACTTACATACTCTGTGGTAAACAGTGAGGACTTCCTTACAACTTCCCTCTCTCAAACACCACAAGTCCAACCCTACTCTCCCTAACCTGAACCCTCTAAGCCTGAGTCTCTAAAGGCTGAATCTTTCTCTGATCCTAGGGGAAGAGGAAGCTCACTGCTAAGGAGCTTCTAGAAGAAGAAAGGTTGGAGAAGCTCAAAAGAGAGGGAAGAGTTGATACTGGGAAGCTATTGGTAGCAAGGAGCAAAGCAGCAGCAGCAGCCCATAAAAGTATCAACAACAAGAAGAGAGGGGAGATGATGGACAGGCTCATCAGCCTGGGAGTAGACAATGAAAAAATAGTTCTACTCCCACTTGATGAGCTTGTAAAGCTAGAGAAGGTAACCTTGCTGCAAAAAGGTAAAGGAGGAAGCAGCAAGGCTAGCCATAGAGGAAGAGAAAAAGAAAGAGAAAGAGGAAACTATAGAATAGGAGAGATTGGAGATGATAGCCTTTCTTTGCTCTAGAAGCTATTCTCAAGAGGAACTGGCACCTCATGATAGTGAGACGATCTTGTTTTTTTTCTTCAAAGAGCAAGATCAAATCACCAAGGAGAGGAAGACGATTTCCAGAGAAAAGATAAGGGAGAAGAAGAAGAAAGAGGAAGAGGCACAACTTGCAGCTGCAAAAAAGGTGGAAAATAAGGAATGGATGAAGGCCTATCTCAAATCCCATGGATTCAGAGCAAACCCTATAGCAACATGTCAAGGACATAAAGGCTAATATTCGCTTAGGAAGAAGACCCTCACCCTCTGCTTCCCAACGACCACCATCACCACCTATCCTTAAACCCAAAACACAACCTGGAACCCAATCATTACCCAAACCATCTTCTAAACCTTCTAAGCCCCTGACCTTAGGAGAGTTCAAGGAGATTATGGGAAAACTCATTAACAGCACAACCTTGAGTGGCATCTTTTGTGAGGAAGAGTCAATTAAGCTAAAATACATTGATGGCTCTTCCAGTTCCATCATAAGAGATGCATTCCTTGATCTATCTAGGGGGAACACTGGACCAAGCTTTACAACTTTTTGCAACTAATTCAGACACTCTGAAGGAAGAAGAGAAGAAGTTAAGAAGTAGAATGGTGACTCTACTGGATACTAGGAAAGGGGTTAAGCTGCCAACACAACCCCTCAATTCTACATGGAGAATTGTCCAGTGGAGGTTTGATGAACCTTCTCACAGCTTTGCTGTGGAAAGGGAGAATGGTGAAGTAAACAGACTCAATACTTCATCTCTGATACACTCTAGCAGATTAGACATTACTGAGTTAGTAGAGAAACCATTCTCCAATCCCTCTAACTCTCAAGTTGCTGCTCAGATCAAAAATCATCTGAGCAGTTTTCATTTGGCTGAACTGACAAAGAAAGCCAAGACTAAAGAAGAGTTGAAAAAGAGAGCAAGGGATGAGAAAGAAGGCACAACCATAAAAGGAAAACATTCCTACAGATGGTTGAAGGCCCAACTTCTGATCCTATAGTTATATAGGAATATGACTACAATTCCCATCAACTAACTCTCTCCATAGGTATAACAAAGAATACATGACATTCAAAGCGACACACTTGATCGTCTATCCACAAATGACCTGTACAAGCTCCTCTACATGAAATCAGGGAAGGACAAGGAGACAGACAAATATTTGCTCTCCCTGATGTTGAAGAACTAAAGGAGCAGAAGGAAGTGAAGTTTTGGTAGCATCAGCCTAGGGGGAGTTTATTGAATCATATGAGGCTGGTGCAACCAAAACAACACTTAGAAGAATTTTGAAGTACAATTGAAGAAGTCTTCCAAAGCTAAAGCAACTCTTCCAAAGAAAAGTTGAAGATCTTCCGAAGCTTAAAGTATGAAGAGCTTTCGAAGGAAAACTAAGTCTTCTGAGACTAAGTAGTTTTCCTTCCAAAGTTTATGAAGAACTTTCGAAGGTAGAACTAAGTCTTTCGAAGACTAAGTAGTTCTTCTTTCGAAGTACACACTTAGAAGATCCAAGACGAAGTCTTCCAAAGAATGAAGTCATGTAGACCTGTAGAAGACTCGAAAGAAATTGATTCTTCCAAAGGTCAAATGGCCTCAGAAGAACTTTCTTCTGATGCCATATACCTTCGGAAGAACCAACTATGAACCAGTGGGTAAAAGTATGGGTTGTCTGACATCCACTACCAACTTTGATATACTACATAACACTTTCCCACACCCATGTAGTTGACCATACTTTATTCCACTATTCACCTTTATCAATTAGTATAGTTACCATCTTGAGTTGGTGATAAAAGTTAAGTCATGGACCTGTCATGACTACCTAATCTAGGATAGTATTTTATCTTAGATGCTTTACTTCTAACAACGTAATCTTTGTTTAGTTTTAAATTCCAGCTGGTCATCCAAGTATAACCGCTTGTAGATAATAGTATAAATAGTTTCTCATTGTAACTCATCAAACAATACTTGTAAGAGTCTTGTAATACTGAGTTGAGAAGTAATATGTACAAGTATCTTGAAAATTATTATTGTGGTCATTAACTTATTATATTATTATCAACTTAGTTAGAGATTCTGCTTTATTAACCGAGTGAGACTAAGTGAGTTTGTGAGGTAAATCTTGTGTCGAGAGACCAACACTGATCCTACGCTCTAAACAAGTTTTGAGTTGGAAATATGATGAAGAACAAAAGTTGAACATCATCAAAAGAAAAGTTAGAGCGATAGAGTATTATTAGGATGAGCATGACTTCCACACACTTAGAGCATCAGATTTATATGCAATGGGAAGAGAGTCGTTCCTTAACCAAAGCAACTATGGGAAGGAAAATAGGATAAGGAATATGATTTGGAGGCAAAGAAAATCCAATTTCAAGGACTTAAAACTATTAAATCTAAGGTCATTGAAGATGAGACACGTGTTGACCCAAACAAATATAAACCGTTGATGATTCGAGTGTATAAGCATCCCACTATGTGAGAAAGATTCAAATCCATGTTCCTGTGCCAATTAACAGTTTATTTAAACTTATAAGATGGGTTTGTGAAAATAACACCGGGCATGCGGTCATTTACGGTGTTGATAAAGAGTATTGTATCATCGACCCAATTGATCTCCTCAAATTTGAAAGAGAATATTTGATGAGGCTTCATGCTTGTCCAATTGAAGCTGATAAATCTATTCACTTTATAGCAGCTCAGTTCGGTGGTTGATCACGATGTCCCTAGATAACAAGATGTATGCTTATGGAGGCAATTAAAGAGTTGCAGATGTGGTATATATTTGAATATTTGATTCAACAAGCCTAAGGGGAGATTGTATAGATTGAACCAAGAGGTTGGGAAAATCAAAACAAGATGATGAATATCAAGTATCCGCGTGAAAAGTTATTTCTCGCGTGAAACTATATGTTTTAGTATAAATAGTTTATGTTCATTTTGTTAAGGATCCTGAAATTGTCATACTTTTTTAATCATTATTAAAGAGGAATACACTTTGAAGTTATTTACAATGACCTTATATTTACTTGATTTCTTACTACTTCTCGTTCCTTCTATATTCCATGATTGATTCATTCCTCGTTTCATTCACAAGATCGATCTACTAAAATATAACAATCTTTACAAGGGAAAGTGAGATATGTATCAAAGATGGGGCTAGTGGTGGTCGCCACATCCCTTCCACTGAAGGTGGTAGGGGAAAGACGGTGGTGATATAATGGTGACCGATGGCGTTAGTGCACTAATGGGGTTCCAGCGAGTGCTGGACTTCACTTTGTAACTCTTGGTTCCATGGGTGCAATAGCGGTGGTGTTGTTCTCCAACTCGTGGCTATTTGACCTCAAAGGTAATCCTACAATGTGTCGGTCAACCTCCGGCAGCCCTAAAACATCATAATTTGACAATGTTCCGCCCAGCCCTCTACCCACTCTCTCAAATTTCTCTCTTTATTCAAACCCTAACTGCCTCCACTTCACCTCCGGTGTACCACCGCAATCACAACTGCACCTCTGATACACCATAACTACCACCGCTACTGCACCTCTCCCACACCACCGTTGTCACAATCGCACCTCTGCCATTCGTCCCTTCTATAACCACCGACTACCACCACCACGAGTTCACCATTTCCACCATATGGACCACCACCTCCTCAACGCCGACCAACACCTTGTTCAACATGTTGTCTAAATAGAAGAACAATGGGTTTTAAGTTGAATCTTAGTAGATGAAGTTCTTTATGAAGACTCTAGTTCATACTTTGAACCTTTCTTCCTTGCTAGATATGAGGGGTCCCAGGTGGGTCATGTAGTTTTCTCACCTAATATGAATTTCCTCCTAAGGGTGGTTTCAGGTTTCATACTTGAGTAATAAAAATGATCGGGTAGGCAAGAAGCCCTCAATGATCCAATTAATCCATTTAACTCTTAAAAAAAGATACGTACGTCAAATGTTTTAATTTTTATTTATTTTGTATACAGTATCATACGATTGAGTTTCTCAATAGAGCGCATATTTTAATGGTAAGTGGTGTTCTACCAATCAAAATTTATAGGTTTTAGTAATGTAAGGTCCAGGGTGTAAGGTCCAGGGTGTGGTGATTTTAATCTATAAGATTTGAAGTGTTGGATATTAAAAAGATGAGAGGTTTCCACAAGAAAGTGATTCAAGGTTCTGGAATATTGAAGACAAACTGATATACGAGCTTCAATTTTAAGTTGTGGCAGCCTAGAGCTCGAGGTTCCGTACTTGAGTAATGAATATGATCAAGTGGATGGGTGCAAACGAGCAGAGCTGAGCCCGAGCTCGTATAGGCTTGAGCTCGGCTTGTTTTGAACTCAGCTCGTTTTGAGCTTTATTTTAAAAGCTTGAGCTCGGCTTCACAAATACTTTTTCAAGCTTGAGCTCGGCGTGTTTATCTACTTAAATATAATATTTAATATTTTTATATTAAATTTTGGTAAATTTTTATAATTACATATTTTATATATAGCATTATACATATTATTTAATTGTTGTTTATCATAACTTTATATATAATAATATTATTTATATAGTTCTTTAATAAATTAAATAAAAATATATATAAAAGGCTTGTTTAGGCTAGCGAACCGGCTCGAGCTCGATACGTGAAGCTCGGGCTCTGGCTCAATAATTAAATGAGCTTTTTTCAAGCTCGAGTTAGGCTATGCTAAAGCTCGGGTCACTTTGGGAGGTGAAGGAACGAATAGTCTTGGTCTTCTAACATTACCAAAACATCAATTCTTTAATCATGCGATAGAATTGGAGTTGATAGGCGAAGGGACGAATATTTTTGGTCTTATAATAAAGACAATCAAGTTAGCTGGAAATTATTGAGTATACCCCACATAATTGCATAAGTCACGAGGCGCCAAATTAATGTTATATATTATTTCTCTTGTCTACGAGTAAGTCCATTGCTCCCGACACGCTTGTTACATCTCTGCCGCGGCCCGCACGTCCAACACATCTAAGGGCACACGGGTGCAATTCGAGTGTTTGCGTCGGTTGGGCGGGCGGCAATGGCGGATCAATAAAAAAAGTTCAGGGGTAACGTAAATTATTTTACCGTACATTTTTATAAATACAATCGCTGCAGCAGAACGGCTGACGGCGAGGAATCGTCACTCTGGTCGGTAATGGTTGGTTGTGATCGGGGCCAGGGTGAGTCGGTGAGGGTTACAGGTATAACTAGTTATTTTTTTTAGTTGTTTAGTTTGGGTAATGAGTATTTAAACTTATTAATGTTTTTATAAAATGTTATTTGGTATTTTGGGTCTGTTAGTTGTTTAGGTATTTAAATTTTGGACTTATTATAATTTTGGTCATGTTATTTGTTTAGTTATTAACTTATTAAGTTATTAATGTTATTTGGTATTTTGGGTTTGTTAGTTGCTTAGTTAGTTATTAACCAAATAACACAATTCAAATCATAAAATTTTAAATGAAATACATCTCCAAATCCCTAATTTCATTTTCCAAATACATTTGGGATCGAAGGAGTTGAACCCGAAGAAATTGAACCCGAAGGAATTGAACCCAAAGAAATTGAAACCGAGAGAATTGAACTCAAAGGAGTTGTTGATCTAATATTATCATCATTATTAGAAATAATATCTTTCTCGTGATATTTTCTTTTAAAAAAATTGCCTATAAGATCTTGTTTTTTCATCTTTCAAATCCCTAATTCAATTTCAAATAACACAATAAGATTACAAATTGCGATTACAAATAACACAATTCAAATTCATAAAATCCCTATTTTCAAATCCCTAATATTTAATCCATATAACACAATTCAAATCCCTAATTTCAATACTAATTCCTAATTGTCAATAAAACCTAAAAATTAAATCAAATAACAAATAATCAATCTTCTACTCTAAAAATCTTGTAAATAACACTTAAAACTAGAATGTAGAAAGAATACCTTCAAAGATTCAAAGCTTCAAAACGTGCAAATAACACTCAACTCTTCGGAGAATCGTGGTCTAGCGGTGGTCGAGTAGCGGTGGCCGAGCGCCCGAGCAGCAACAGTAGATTCGCAGGCTGCAGTAGCAGGGGAGAAGGACTGGAGAAGTGGAGGAGCATGGTTTTTTTTTTGTGGGGGGTGGGGGTCCGATTTTTGTAAAAGTGTGTTGGGGTATTTGGGTTCTAAATTAATTTGGGTTTAGTAATAATTGGGCTAACCAACTTTAATTGAGTTTTAAAATAAATTAGGCTTTTAAATTAATTGAGTTTTTTTTAATAAATTGGGCTTTCAATGTTAATCAGGTAATTGGGTTTTATAATATTTTTATAAATGTTAATATTTTTTATAAAATATTTGACTAATTTTTATAACATTATAAATTTTCTATAAAGTTTTGAATTTAAAATTTTTTAGGGGTTGTTGAGTGTGAAACCACTCCACAATTAATGGCAGAAAGCAGGTAAACCACTAATAATAGTGGTGGAGTTGGTCAAAAGATAAAGAAAAAGAAGTGATGATCCAGATTATAAGGATCATGTTTTGTACCTACTTTCTACTGATTTATCCTATATATAGGATCTAAATCTGTATTTGTAATTGTACCAAGCTTAATAAAAACCTCCTAGTTACCTAGAGTGGACGTAGGTCAGAGCCGGACCGAACCACTATAAATCTTTGTGTTGTTCTTGTGGTTGTGTTGATTGTGTTCGTGTGTGTGATAACGTCCGATCCTAACAGGGGTAACGTAAAATTTTCTTAGGGGTAACGTAATATTTTCTCAGGGGTAACGTAAAACCGTAAAAAAAACTTTTTTAACATAAAAACGTTAAAAAAAATATTTTTTAACACTACGCGTAAAAAGTTGAGGGGTAACGGAGGCTACCCCTCAACTCTAAATAGGTCCGCCCCTGGCGGGCGGGTACACCATCCTGTTTCCATCGGGTAGCTCCAGCGGGTTGTAGAACGGGCTCATGAAGCGGAATGTAAACTGAAGTAAATTGTAGTGTGACAGTTGGGAAGCCGTTGAGTGTTAAACAAAAATACACTATAAATAAAATTAAATTCTAACAATATTTACACAAAAAAAACTTCTCTCTCCCCTACTATACACCAATATAATCTACTTAAATTTAAAACTTTTTTACACCAAGTGATCTAACGAGAAGACAAACAACGTGATATCACAACATGCTTAAACAAAATTAAACCCACAATTTGTTATTATTTCATGCGTTTGTTTTCGGGTCGTCATAATTGAAAGTTTGAAACCCTTATTTATGATATAGATAGAATAGGATAATGATTTTGAAGTCCTTTGATTGATGTGAGTTATAGAATCATTTACACTTTATAATCTTATAAAAGAAATTTTTTGAATGGCGGAGGATTTTTATTAAATAACAACTAGCCAGATGTTAGATATTACAGTACTCCGACCTAATGGTTGTTCTAGAATTGACTATTATAGAGATTTGACATGGTTGTTTTAGGATCCAGGGGCGAAGCTGAGTGAGGGCCGTCAGAGAGGCTCTTTTTTCATTAGTAGTGTTAATTTTCGGTATAATTGTGTAATTTTTTTGTCAGTAGGCGAAAACTTTTGAATGATACGTTGGATATGGCTTTGAAAAAGTGTATGAATTATATGCAATATGAAGACCCGACATTATAAAAATAATTACATAGAAAATGGTGTTCCTAGTCATACAAATTGACGTTATATGAGAAAATTAGCAATTGCTTTTAAAAGGTTCAAGCGGTAAAATCACTGAAAGGTTCTTTTTTTGGACGCATGTGATTGCTAATCAATTCTTTGATGAGACTACGGATACTGATGTGCGTATAAGGAAATTAAAAGGTGAAAATGACTAGATTTTAAACTTATCTCAACTTCAATGTAGAAAAAGTATTGATAAATATTTTTGGAATGAAATAAATTTTAATAAGTTCTATACTTTGCAGCTATAATCGTTTGAAAATGAGTTATTGCATATGGTTATAAAGAATATGTACGTTTGAAAATTGTATGGATAAAACACAATACGAAGTTGATTAAAAAAAAAAGGTGAAGGAATGGTAAACTTATAACGGATGAACTAAGGTTACTATCTAAGTATGAATTAATGAATCAAACCGAAGTTAAAAGAAGTGAAAGAAAAGTTGTACATTTTTAATATGGAGATGATGGATTTTTTGTCGAGTTTAAACTGGACGGTGGTGTTAGATCGTATAACTCCAAATCAAATTACAAAAATACGTTGATGAGGAGGAGGAACATTACCGTGATTTGATATTTTACAATGGTGGAAAGTCTTTTTTGAGACATCCAATGGTGTCGAAAATGATGATAAGTATGTTTACTTATATAATTCGTATTCTTTCTTTTGGTGTCGGTTCTTATTGGTTCCTAGGTTTTTTTTTTAAAAAACATCAATTTTATAAATCAAACAAAGCAACTAGTAAGAGGCTGGAGCCCAGCTTACATCATCTTACAAAGAAAGAGTAGATAAATCAAAATTAGGCCAGTTATGCCATTCCAAACCCCCTATACAACTTCTGTGCTTAAGCCACATAAATGAAGTGTTTTTAACCTTGTCATAGAGCCTTTGTGTTAACATCCGATAAGAGTTAAAGATAAAAGCCATTCCGGGCCTTCCATAATAACCAAATCGTGGATACGCGCACAACATACAACACCCTTTTACGCTTCTCCAACCCCGTCCCGATGGAGGGGGCCGCCAATCTTTCCCTTACGGTGGATCCTAAAAGGAAAAGGAGCCTACACCAAGATGCTATAGCAGCCCAAACATTAATCGCAACTGAGCATAGTAAAGACATGTGGTCCGCTATTTCCTCCCCTCTAAAGCACAGTGAGCATTCCACAGATTGAATTTGCACTTCTTTATCAAGTAATGCCCGCTTTGTTGGGATCCTATTGAGCCTTAGTTTTCAAATGAAGCAATTCAAGTTTAGTGGTATCCAAGCATCCCAGATACAAGGATCTAGATCCATAGGCGGTCGATTTAACTAAATTGTTTTCCTAACAGATTTCATCGAGAATCTCCCCGAATCATCCCCAAGCCATGCCTAATTATCCGCCTCCGAGCCTGGAACAAAACTCTGCATAATAGCTTTGATCGGGTGGTAAAAGTTCAACATTTAAAGGTTTTTATTTACGTGTTGTACGTGTCAATTTATAACAAATAGACTTACTTTTGGGATATTTTTGTGTTTGTAGGTTAAACATAAATATACAAAGAAGTTTGAAGAAACGGGAAGAAAATTTGAGCATTAGAGGTGAAGAGATGTAAAATAGAAGTTGCAAGACCATGGTAATTTAAAACGGACATAACATGAGCTAGAAAAGACTTAGGGACCTACGATCTGTCAACAGAAAGATCTCAAAAAGTTACAAGTGAAAATCAACTTTCTACAGGGGGTGGTATAGGCGCCACCGACGCCGACATCGTTAGTTACCACCATTGATCAAAAACTTTCAGCCCAGCTACGCTGGTTGGGGCCACCGATGCTGAGCATCGCGTTTTGATGGGTTTTGATCTAATTTGAGAGGTTTTAAAGGAGGATTAACCCTAAGATTGAATACACCTCTCTAGACTGCAATCAAGAATGAAAAAACAACCATCATTCATCATTCTAAAGCTTTCCAACATCAAGTTCATCCTGATTCACATGCTTAATTACAAATTATGTTGAAAAATCAATGATGATGCAAGGTTAAATAAATTGTCATTCATTACGGAGGACCGGTTTATGACAATTTTTGTTTTTCTTAGTTTGTAACCGAGTTTTGAGATTGGATCTTGAACTTTTTAAGTTCCATTGGATTCAAGCCATGAATTAATTATTTAAACACCTTGATTATGTTTAAACCTAATTTAAGTTTTCTATAACTTTGGTTTTCTTTAATCATTGTGTGATTGATTATTAGAATTAAGGTTACATAATTCAAGTTGATGATTGTGTGAATGAAGTCATTTAAGTTTTAATCCATAATTAGCACTTAAATTTATTCATATGTATGTCAGCATTAATGACCTCTCAATAGATTTCACTACAGAATATAATTTTGCCAAACCGAATGTCACATCCCGGCGGAAGCGTGAACGAGACGGATGGAATGTGACTAGCTTTTATCAGAGTGCAGTGGTTTATAATAAATAAACACAGATTAACTAGAAACATAATACAGACATGCTTTTATTTCTTAATATTCGAGGTTACATCTTGTTACATAATATACCAAAATTTGATGTAACTAACTACAACTGGATTA
>BJCN01330400.1:0-13822 GCA_018326445.1 Flaveria brownii
ATCTAAAAGTTACTGCCGGCCTGCCCAATCAGCTAACTCAACATGAGTTAGATGATCTGACTGATACTTCTAAGTACCTATTTCTGAATGTGGGTACTTCATCCAGGGCAGGAAAGGGCACCTTAGGCGCAGCTACAGAAGAAGCAGGAGGATCTACAAGGAGGACTGAAGAACCTGCAGCTGAGAATATTAAGACAGCTGATGATGTATTCGAAGCTGGATTTGTTGATGTAGGGTTTAATCTTGGTGATTTGACAGGAGAAGAGATAATGGGAAAACAAGCTGAAACATCAGAGCAACCTATTGAGAAAGGATTGGTGGATGAGGAGGTAGAAGATGAGCAGTTGGTTGACTATGATTCAGAGCCTGAATATTATGAAGTGGACGAAAGGCCTTTGACGTATGTGATCCAGAAGGGTGAAAATGAGAATGATGTTATCGAGATGGACAAAAGCGAATGGTTTGTGAAGGAGAAGGAGAAGGAACCGGAAGAATTGACTCCCCTATTCCAGAATATGGAAGGGTTGAGCAAGAAGGAGGCAGATAAGCGAATAGTCAGCTGGAAGTATCACCCCGGCCTCAAAATGTTCATGATTAAGAGGAGAGGGGGAGGGATTACTTACTTACACAAAAGGAAGGCATTCAAGACCTTGCCTAGGTGGGACTTGAGAAGGTTGGCATCGTTGCCTCTACTTGAAGCTCATTTGAGTGAACGAGCCAAGCTTCTAGAGAAACAAATCAAAAACGGATTGTATGACAACTTTGAGGCATTCGGATACATGAAGGCTGAGAGGAAGAGATCTAAGAAGGATAAGGATTGGGTAACCGGGAAAGGAAAGATTGTACTTAGCGTAAAGCCACCCAAGACAGTACACAGAGTAAGATTGGCAAACCCTTCCCCTTCTCGTTTGTAAGAGTTTGAAAAGTGGTTCTATGATAATCAAACAGGGGAAGCGGTGATTAGAGTGAAAGGTGGAATCGAACATAGAATCTTCGACCCTATGGAACTTTTTGGATTTTCAGACGAAGACCTGCTCGTTCTATGTGAGAACCATATTAAAGCAGGAGCTGGAGAGGAGATGAGGAAGGAAGCTAGCCTGTTTATGGTAGTGACAAACAAGGTTAGAGGCGTGAGAGCTGAGGTGAAGGAGCTGGCTAAAAAGATAAGGGCTGAAGATGACTTAAATATGGATATCCGGGATTTGACGAAACAGTTTGCACAAGCTAGTGCTCATCCCGACGGAGCTAATGATGCCGGAGGAGACCAAGGTGGATCAAGTGCTGAAGCTCAAGGAAAAGATGCCGCGGGAGCTGAAAAAGAAACATCAGACGCAGGAGCCGGAGATGACAAAGCTGAATAGAAAAGAGCAAAGACGGTGAGGTCCAACCTAGGGGGAGTATTGAAGATCAAGATTAGGTTGGACTCACATTAGATTAGTATTTGTTTATCTTTCTATGTAATAGGATTTATGTTAGATTACTTTTGTAAGTTGTTTAGTTTATTTGTATCTTTAGCTGTCTAGCGAAACTGTGAGCGAAACTATAGTTTTGCTCACAGTCAGCTATATGTTCACCCGGCGAAACTGATAGTTTCTGTCGGGCAAAACTACTATTTCAGCAGCGCAGTTTCACTCACAGCGAAACTGTCTGCGAAACTACGGCAGCTATATACAGATTTCATTTTGTTCATTGTTAGTTATCCTTGCAAAAACCCTAATCGAGTATTAATGTTGCAAGAGGCTATTGTAAGCTTGTGTTTCCTGAATATATTGAGCTTATTTCATTTCATTGAGTATTATTCATTATTAAAACTTATTTGAAAGCTTTTTGGTCTTCTTTTGATCTTCATATCTTAGTGTTTGTTGTGTGTGTTTGGTATTGAACGATTCAAGCATTCTTCTGCACTGAAAAACCGATGAAATGGACCAACATCAAGCAATCTCCCAACTTGTTCATGATTTCCCAATTGGGCATCAAACTTATTCAGATTGCTTGCCACCAACAGAAAACGATCAATAAAATCGGACATCCTTTCATTCTTTAAAGATGCAAAATTATCAAACTGACATTGTGCAGTTTTGAGATTATCATATTCGACGGATTTACAGTTCTGCAAAAGCCATTTTTTAATGTGTTAGTAATTTTGAACAATTAAACGCCCCAAAAATATTTTTCCCAAAAATTATAAAATAATTCTCCCCCTGGAAAAATATATATATATATATATATATTTAAAATGTTACTCTATATAATCTTAGCAACTAGGGTCAAGCTGTCAGATTAGTTTTTTTATAAATCTTTTAAAATCGTTGAAGATTTCTTCATCGGAATGAAATCAATTAATTCTAAGTAGTCAATTTTCTTTGATTTTTTTATTAGCCCAATCTTTTTTATATTGATTTTTAATGAGCCCACACATTAATTTTTAAAAAAAAACTTCAGCCCAATTTGTTGAACCCAATTGAAAACCCAGCCCAATGAGAAAAACCAATTTTACACAACCTAGGCCATATTTTTTTAAAAAAAATCCAGCCCAATACTTACACCCAAATACCCCAACTAGTCAATACAAACCCTAAACCTCAACCCTAACACTTTGAACACAACACTTCTTAATATCTAAACATCAGCCGCTCAATCCTCAAACACATCTCATCCCCATGGTCTCCCTCCCTGTCCGCCGGTGAACCCCTCTAACGCTAATATCCCCCCCGGAAATTCATACCCCTTTGCTTTTCCAACTTGCAAAATCCCCTAAAATCCCAAATAATATCCCCGTGATAATCATACACCTGTGGCTGTCTAACCGTCTGCGGGATCAAAAATCCACCGGTGGCAGAACTTGCCACCGTAAGCACGTGGGAAGACGGGTGAGCGCTTATCGAATTACTCGTGTATAATACATAATTTGTAATTAATTCGCGGCGATAGACGGTAGAAACAATGGTGTGTTACTGGGGAAGTACGAGTTAGGGAGACAATTAGGGCACGGGACGTTTGCGAAGGTGTACCATGCGAAGAACTTGAAAACGGGTAAGATTGTAGCGATGAAAATGGTTGCAAAAGATAAGGTGATTAGAGTCGGGATGATGGATCAGATCCAGAGGGAGATCTCGGTGATAAAGATGGTGAGGCATCCGAATATTATTGAGCTTCATGAGGTTATGGCGAGTAGATCCAACATCTAATTTGTTATGGAGCCTGTTAGAGGCGGTGAGTTGTTTACAATGGGAATGTGAAGCTTGATTGTCCTGCTATTAGGAAACAATTTGTTGAAGAAGAGATTTAAGCACAAGTTTTAAGGAAGCTTGTGGATAATGCTTCAAAGTTTTTGAACTATAAGCTTTTGGATTTAATTTTTATTTTTTATTTTTTAATTTCACAGATTAGTTTTCTTAATTTTGCAGCATAATCTTTAATTTCGTAGCTTGATCTTTAATTTTGCTGAAAATGATATTAAATTCGCAGGTTGTATAGTTTCGCCGGAATTGGTAGTTTCGCCGGAGTATAATTTCGCCGGAAACTGAATAGTTTCGCCGGACAAATTGAACTTTTGTTCAAGAATGGTTCTAGTTTCGCCCCTTGAAGATTTGAAGCTCTCAAGAACACCAAGAACACACACACACTAGTGTGTGTGAGAGAAAATCTCTGATCTGAAGATTTTGTTGATTTTTCTTGTATCAAAGTTGATGTAGATCCAATATATGTTGTAAATAGTAATAGATCTGATGTTGTTGATGCTAGATTTGTAATAATTTAAACTCAGATCTACTTTCTCTCTCTAGAACCCCAGTTTCTCTCTCTAAATTTTGATGAACATCTTCAAAAAAATTAGCAACAAATTCTTCAAATCTTCAATGTATTTGATTTAAAATGGCTCTGATACCAAATTGTTAACCCTGGTTGAACACACTTGAATCAAATAACTTGAAGATTATAGATCAAACAATGATAAATACAATAAAATCCCTTTGATCTTCAATAAGATTGCAAAATATGTTTACAAGTAATCCCCCAATCTATTGGTCATGCAACCATTAGTAAACTCTAATTACAATTAACCTATTTATAGTCTAGACTAACTTTCACTATTTACATTTAGCCCCCTAGACTATTAAACTTGACTAAAACAAGACTAAAACAAGATAAAATATATTTTGTTCATACAAAATATATTTAATACAATAAAGTCTCAAACACAATATATCTTCAATATCTTCACTCGGTTCTTTGTCTCGAACTCGACGTTTGACTTTTCTAGTTGACTTTGACTGAGATATTGACTTTTGTTGACTTTGACTATGTTACTGCCTCGGAATAGAAGTTGCACAGAAGTCTGGTGACATTCTAATCAAACAAGCAGCTTATGCGACTAAGTTGGTTCGTACAACAGAAATGAAAGATAGCAATGAAGAAAAATTCCCTATGGACCCGAGTGTAAAGTTTGAAAGAATAGAAGGTGAAGGTGAAATAAATTCAACTGAGTATAGAAGACTTGTTGGCTCATTAAGGTATCTTACATAGACAAGACCTGATTTGATGTACTCGGTAGGGTACATGAGTAGATACATGTAGAAACCACAAGAAATTCATATGAAGGTGGTTAAGCATATTATCCGATATGTAAAGGGAACTTTACACACTATAGGATCAGGTACAAAGGTTATAGAAGAGAAGGTTTAATAGGGTACAATGACAGTAACTATTCAGGGTGTGATGGTGATGGAAAGAACACGTTGGGCAATGTGTTTTATTTTAATAGTATTCTGATTTCTTGGTGGTCACAAAAGCAGACGACGGTGGCTTTATCTAGCTGTGAAGCTGAGTTCATGGCAATAACTTTCGTTGTGTGTCAAGCGTTATGGATACGAGGGTTGCTCAAAGAAATCAATGCGAAAGAGCAGGATTCAGTGGTTATAAAAGTTGATAATAGATCTGCTTTGGCTCTAGTGAAAAATCCTGTTTTTCATGGGAGGTCTAAGCATATCGATGCGAAGTATCATTTTATTCGGGAATGCATTGAAAAAATCAAATTCAGGTTGAATTTATGTGAAGCAACTTGCAGAGGGTGGTTATACTCACTAAAGCATTGCCAAGGTTGAAGTTTGTTGAAATGAGAACTTTAATAGGAGTTGAAGATTTAAATGAAGAGGTTTGGAATTCGAGGGGAGAATGTTGGATTAATTCCTAAGTTATAGTCAAAGTTAGTGAGTAATAAAGTCAAAATGTGGTTGTTATTAGTTTTTTAAAGTTCGTTGGTTTCTTCCTAAGCAAACTTCCGAGTCTATAAAGTGTTGTAATTGTTTTGTGTATAATTCTTTCACTTTTCCCTTTTGTAATAGTTCCTCTCAACTTGGAATACGAATTCTTTCATCTTCTTTGTTCTTGTTTTCGTCTTGATTCCTGGTATCTAGTTTCACAAACATTACATATAATATTAAAAACTTAATTAAAAGTACACAGAAAAATAAAACTACTTTATGAATTTAGAAACTCCATTTTCTTGTCCATCGACATTGCAAGAGCCATATTACATCCCCAACAATGGTAACCATCTAATCATTTTTTAAACCAACGTCCACATTGAAATGTACCCCGACTGTTTCGAATTATGTGTTGTAAATAAAATAATAAACAAGAAGACTGAATGTATGATATTGATTTGAGCAACCGTTACATCCTTTTAAATACCGATTATGCAACCCTTCTACCTTCTTAGGATTACAAAATTGTTCCTTAAGCAATTCTCCCCTCTAATTCCAAGTTTTTCCTTGTAAATCCACAACACCCAGCAAAACTCATTTTAGTAATTAACTTTACTCTAGAAAGTGCTTCTATCAATACATCTGGCTTTTATATCGCTACTTATGAAATCAACTTGTATTTAATTTTTCTAATATGTTACAAGCTGGATGGTCAAGCTGGCACATGGTATGGAAGAGAAGAACATGAAAGAAAAGAATAAGGAATTTGAAATCGTCAAAAAGTCTTACATGTTATGTTTGTTTATCTTCTCTTGATGTTTTAAAAACTCATTTTTAATGGTCTTTTGCTATAAGCAGAAAAAGGCATGCATATAAAGTCTGTTAAAGTCTTATAACATCTATTATCTAGTATCTATTTAAGACATGCATATAACAAGACATATGATTGAAAATATGAAATAACAAGATATGGTATATGAATAAATTCACTAGAATATACAACAGTAACTGAAATATTTTGGGACAAATATGTAATCATGCCATTTGATGTAAATTAAGCTTAACCTTTGAACTAAACTCTATAACATATTATAACGCGATCAATCAAACTTATTACAAATACATCTAATAAAAGATAAAACTGATGGGTCGGGTTATTCCATATGTTTCAAAGTGGTTTTTATTGTATTTGTATAAATTCAAGGGCCGAGTTAGAGACTCGATTTTCGGTTCCCAAAACTGGTATTGGTAACCACTATAGGTTTTATAAAGGATATTGCCTATTGATGATATAACTATATCAATTCATTTATATATTCTCCGTAACTTCCGTTTATTCAAAAATTAAAGAAACTACAGAACACCTTAACTTCTGTTTATACAGTAATCTTTTATAACATCTAACAATCTAATCTTATACTTATAAGACTTCAAAATCCATATACCTTTGGATGATAGTTAAGATTACCCTAATAATTTATGATGTCAACAACAACTGACAAGATGCAATGTTTTCAAAATTGGACCGGACATCGAACTAGTTGCCTAGAGGTTCACCGGTTGGATCTGTCGAATCGATGAAATTGAATTTAAAAACCGGATGACAATAAATAAATATATATATATACATATATATATATATATATGTAATTATTAATTTTATTTATATATATCCACTTCAAAAACAAGATATGATAATAACATGTATTTTATGATAGATTTATACTTTTAACATAATATTAACACTTAATTAACTAAAATATTTATCATAAATCACTAAATTAAAAAAAATAAGATTTTAAAAATATTAACACTTAATTAACTAAAATGCTTGTCATAAATCACTAAATTAATAAAAAATAAGGAAAAAAAACAATAAATGAAAAGGTTATGAAAACTTGTTAAAGTTAATTCATCAATCCGATCGATTACCGGCCGGTTCAAATAAAACTATCCAAAAATACATAACCCGCCCAATTATATTACCGGTGCCCGATCATATGTTGGGTCTTGTATTGTTGTATCATGATTCATGTTTGCCCGCTCAAAGTATCCTGGCCCCCACAAAGTCAGTTGAGGAGATGCAATCCAACGATCCAACCGTCGAGCCTCCCACAATTAATCAAGATCCTGCATGCTGTCGATTCAATTGCATTCCATTTCAATTTTCATCGAATCTTGTGTGGTTTCCACTTTCTTGTGATTGATATCAATATCATCATGTCCAAGCAAACATTCACAGTATGCTTCTGTTTCCGACGACGTTTTCGCATTCCCGCCCCCGAACCCCCCACCGCGATTAAATCCCTCTTCGATAAGTATTCCGTTAACGATCACATGAACGCCGATCATCTCCGACGTTTCCTCCATGAGGTTCAGAATGATGAAAGAGCCACCATCGACGAAGCTCAAGCAATCATCACGCGCAATGCTCCCTTTATCTTCCACCGCAAGGGCTTCACTCTCGATGCCTTCTTCAGATACCTCCTCGCCTCTCCGCATCCCCTTCTCTCGGTATAGTTTCCATTTCTACTATGTTTCATCATGCATTCATGCTAAACCCTTGCATTCATAGTCCTAAACGCATTATTTCATGCTGATTGTCATCAGTAATTGTTGTAACTCATATATTTTTTTCCTTGTAGTATTAGAGATTAGTTCAAACAAAGGATTACAATAGAGACCTTTTTGGATAGCATAATCAATTCTACTATAAACAAAACTTTAAGACCTAGAGGCCGACAGATTATTGTGCATGTGAGGCGAGAAAACCTGACGTATCAAAATCAAAAGGGATAAGCATGTGTTGATTTTCCAAGCAAGCTTTCTCGTATTTATCAACTTTGTCTAATTCTGCCAATAATGCAGCCCGGCCTACAACAAAACCATTGTCTCTGAATGCAACAAGAGGGGACAAGCATGTAAATAATCAGTGTGAAAAATTTTCACATATAATTATTAATTAGTAATGGCAGTAGTTGTTGGTTTACCATCTTGGTCAGAAGATTAGAATTGTAGATGCTAGACTCTAAACATCTGCAATCATATAATCTGCATAGAATGCGATATGTAATACTCTTAAATTAATCCTTTGTTATTCTCCAGGTTCACCAAGATATGACTGCTCCATTGTCTCATTATTTTATATTTACTGGGCACAACTCGTATCTTACTGGAAATCAGCTTAGTAGTGACTGCAGTGATGTTCCAATCATTCAAGCACTGGAGAGAGGTGTAAGAGTCATTGAGTTAGATATATGGCCCAATTCAGCAGAAGATGATGTGCTTGTCCTTCATGGAATGTAATGAAATTGTTTTATAAAATATTATTCTGTGTATTAAAGCATTGTATTGAAATGGCCAAATCTTTTGGTGGTGCGTTATAGGACACTGACCACGCCTGTTGAACTTTCTACGTGTTTAAAGTCCATCAAGAATCATGCTTTCTCTGCATCCGATTACCCTGTTGTGATAACTTTAGAAGACCATCTTACCACAGATCTTCAAGCCAAAGTGGCAGAGGTAAATTTGTAATATGGATTAAAGAGAAGTCTTTTCATTCTCAATATTTATGTGACTAAGTTCGTAGATGGTTCATCAAATATATGGAGACATGTTATTTGCTCCTGACAAAGAATGTTTAGAGGAATTCCCTTCACCTGAGTTTCTTAGAAAACGGGTCATCATATCTACTAAACCACCCAAAGAATACCTTAAAGAGGAGAAAACTAAGGCAAAGGGAAATGGGTCACAAGAAAAGGATTCGTCTCTAGAAGCTTGGGGTGGTGAAATTCCTAATGCTCTTGATGATAAGGTACATGAACACAATTATTAGAAATAGCAATTCCAACCAATATACTTATAAACGGGTCGATTTGGGTATTTGTTTATCGCTAATGAGTAGAATTGTTATAAATAGCATAAAAAGAAAGGGGCTGAAAGTTGTCCTGAGTGTATTTCTAATGCATATAATTTTCCTAAATCAACTAGTTCAGTAAGTTAGAAGTAAATGGAATGTGCAACTTATATAGTCATATTTGACACCCAAATTATTATTTTAATGTTCTAAATTATATCGTCAAAACATATTCCGGGGTCGCTCGGCCCGTTTTTGACCCTATTGGCCTGCACTAACCCTGCATTTGCAGGATGATTCAGATGAAGATGATTCGGATGAGGATGAAGATCTGCAGTCTGATCATGTTGCACCTGAATACAAGAGTTTGATTGCCATTCATGCTGGAAAGGGAGAGGGTGGTTTGGATGACTGGCTGAAAGTGAAACCTGATAAAGTAAGACGTCTTAGCTTAAGTGAACACGAGCTTGAAAAGGCAGCAAAAACTCATGGGCCACAGATTGTCAGGTATTGGTTAATTTTGTCAAGCAGCTTCTGGTAGATATGTCTGGCTGATAACAGTTGGCCTGTTGTAGATTCACCCAGAGAAATATTTTGAGGGTGTATCCTAAAGGAATACGATTTGACTCATCTAATTACAACCCACTAATTGGGTGGATGCATGGAGCCCAGATGGTGGCATTCAATATGCAGGTTACACATGTCTGAAATTTGCAGAATCTTTAGTTCCTTGTTTGGTTATGCTTCATGTAATGTGACAGGGGTATGGAAGATCACTTTGGTTAATGCAAGGAATGTTCAGGGGGAACGGAGGTTGTGGATATATTAAAAAACCTGATTTTCTGTTGGCTAGTGGTCATGAGGTCTTTGACCCCAGAGTCAACCTACAGGTCAAAATGAAATTCAAGGCATGTGACTTGCGTTAAATCCTTGTGATTCTCCTTGTGATTATCTCCATCTAATTTAGGTTCTTAATGTTTACTCAGGTAACTGTTTATATGGGTGAAGGATGGTATTATGATTTTAAACACACACATTTTGATGCATACTCTCCACCAGATTTCTATGTGAGGGTAAGCCATGCATTGATTCATGAAGTGGTTTTGTTTCAATTAGCCATGTTCATAAATCGTTGAAACCGAGTAAACAGTCCACAACATAGAAAGTAGGTTGGTTGAGGCGGTTAAGATTCATAAAGTCCGGCTGACATACCCGACCCGAGCAGTTTGGTTTGTTGTTTTATAAAACTTTGGCTAACATTTCATCATATCCGAACGAATCATACTGTTAATGCAACTATTAAATGTTTGGATTTGGATTTGATGCAGATTGGAATTGGTGGAGTCCCTGATGATTCTGTGATGAAGAAATCAAAAACAGTAGAGGACAGCTGGAATCCAGCGTGGAACGAAGAATTCGAGTTCTTGTTAACGGTTCCAGAACTGGCTCTGCTTCGAATAGAAGTACATGAATATGATATATCAGAAAAGGATGATTTTGCAGGGCAAACATGCTTACCAGTAACAGAGATAAGTAAAGGCATACGACCTGTTCCATTGTACAGTCAAAAGGGAGATGTGTATCAATCTGTAAAGCTGCTTATGCGGTTCGACACTGTTTAAGGTCGTTTTGACTTTTTTTTCAACTGACAAGTTGATGATGATTTATCCGGTTTTAAGTCAAACGTGTAGATCAGTAGATAGTCAATTGAGTTTCAAGTTGACCAACATTCATTCAGGAATCAGGATCGTAAGATACCACTGCTAATGACACCAAATATGTAATTTTAAGAATAGAATCGATAGTGTGTGTAATATATTTCTAGAACAGACAACATTACTTTATTAAAAAAAAGAGAGCACAGATAGTTTATAGTTTTGTTATAGTACAAGTTTGATACCCAAAAAATAAAACGTTACAAATTTAATTTAAACATTTGCGAGCAGGTAGCATGCTTACTACTCCCCGTTAATACACATTAAATCTTAATGAACATGAAGATCAAATTTACTATACGATCATTTATGCAATTTCTCTATAATTAAAAAAGTTAGAAAAACCAAATAAAGTTCACAAAATCAAATGAAAGCTTATATAATTAAATAAAAATTTCATTAATCCAACTTAAAAAAAAGTAAAAAACAAAACTTATAAGAAATATAAAAAATAAATGTAGAAAAGGGAAAAAATAAAAAAAGTCGAAAGAAATTTTAAGAATAAGAAAGTAAGTGGGTGTTTGGGAGTGCTTTTTTTACTTCCTTTTTAACTTATTAACTTTTGAAAAGTTAAAAAGTCATTTTATAGTGTTTGGTAATTTGATGATTGTGAGAGAAATAAGTTAATAAGTCACTCCATACTAACTTATTAACTTATTTGAGAAATCAATAAGTTAAAAAGGACTTCTCAAACGTAATCCCAAACACCCCCTAAAAACAAAGAAACAAAAAAAACCTCAAATAAAAAGAGTTAAAAGCTAAAAAAGCTTAAAACTAAACTTCTATCTAAATAATATGTGAATAAATTTAAAAGTAAAAAGCCATAAAAAAACTATTGAAAAAAAAACCCTAACAACTAAAGGAGCCGAATAAGGGCTGGGGTTAATACTCATACTCGAGTCTTGATTATGGATATTAGACGTGTTGTGTTCATGCCACCAATCCACTCCGCTTTTGTTTAAATCTTTTTTCCACTCACCTACACATTGTAACATTTGAAAATAAATCTGACACGATAGAGTTACTAAACTTCTGAAAAGAATAAGTGCAGCTAGAAATGGAGTTGTGAGACCCACTATCAATCAACGAAAAGCTCTTGAAAAAATGCATAGAATATTTTGTCAAGGAAGGTGATGAGAACCGCATCGCATTTATGTTGTGGTCCACTATGGAAAGGCGATTTACAAGTGGCTAGGAAACTGACACGTGTTCTCTGTTGTCGCCTCAAGGGGTTGCGGTTCACAACCTATTTGTATTGCAGTCTACATCATTTGTTAGAGTTTGCCTATAAATCAAAGGTTTTAGCTCATTTAAGTTCGTTCAAAACTCTATGTGTGTTTTAACGCTCCCTTAAGTGTTGGAACCGACCTAAGTTAGTTTACTCAAGTTTGTGAAAATTGCTTGCCTAGCAAAAGATCGATGGACGGTGAGGTAAATTCTCTTTTTCTCTCCTAGGTTAGGGGAAGGACGATCGAGGATTCACGGGCAATGGGGATAGGACACGCGCATGGCATATGTTATGTGCCTAGGTGATAGATGTGGATAAAATACCCAAAACAACCAGGTTGCACCAGGGATAGGGTGACAAGTTGTAACATACGTATAATATGGGTGAGATACCTATAAGGAAAATATTGGTTTCCCAGATTAGTGGAGTATATGCCCTTAGGCTCTATGGGCTGTTCGCCAAGGTATGAAACCTTTGATCTAAGGAATGGATCGAGATAAAGATTTTATATTAGAAACCTTATAATATTGACACTATACTACCTTGGTTACAACTCGTTACCCTATCCCTGCTACTTGTGTTAGAGAAGACTAATCTTGAAAGCGTAAAGGATTGTAAATTTAGTTAACTGTTGGTTAAGGTGAGTTTCTTTAAACTTTCTAAATTAAATGGTTGCTAGCATCTTATGGTAAACATTAGGCAATACATATTCTGAGTAAGATTGTCTCATATAAACTCTAAGCAAACATGGTATATATATATATTCTACCTGCGTGTAGACGTGCTAGATGGGTTTGAAATTTACAGCATGTTCAAGTATATTTATATGATGAAGCTAGTTGTGTTGGATGTGTATTGAAAGGGTTTATTTAGAACCATGTGTTTAGGAACTCATCAGTGTAAGCTAAGCCAGAAAACCTTCTGGGCACACATTCTGGGTGACATGTGATGCACGTTTTGAAGTGATGGCTTTTAATGCTAGAGAGGACAGAGATCATGCGAGCTTGGTGGATAGATCTCTAGACTTGGCCTAATATCATTTAATCATTTTATGAGTTCAAAACCAATGAATTACAGTTGAATTAATATAAGTTAAGTTTTTAATTTCTTCTTCATTGTTTTTTATACTGACGTCATGTATAACCTGTTGTGTAAGACGGGGATATATGACAACTCGGTATCAGAGTTGTAGTTTAAGCGAACTAGGTACAAGATTAGTATCTAAACTTAAAGTGGGTAGTGTTTAGATAAGTTGAATGCCTACGTAGGTGATTTATTAATGCTTTAATATTAGAAGGATGGGATTTTGGTATTACCATGGTGGGAAATGACAAGAACAGAGAAATTGCAGTAAAAATTTTGTTACATTTAGCCATTGTTAATCCTTGTTTACAAGCATTATAGTCTTCTGGATCATTGTTCGTCATGTATGAACTGACCTTTGTTCCTGATGTAGTGAAAATTACTTGAGTTGTTATAGTTGATTTTATATAATTTTCGCTATATTTTATACCTGTTTTATCTCGTTTCGGATACTACTGATTGATTGTATTTTCTGTAGTAAATTGGATGAGAAGGAAGCTAAAAATAGTAGAAAAGAGAAGAATGAGCTTCCAAGATCGAAACGAGAGGATCGGGCGTTGAACGTAAAGAACATTCTGCGGAATTACATTTGTCGCGCTACGCGACAGATAGAGACAAACCGTCGCGCTACGTGAGGGTTTGGTAAATTACCATTTTGCCCTTAATGAAATCGGGTATTTACCGGATTTGCCACCTGACTAATTTGTCGGGTTGTGGTGACTGTCGCGCTACGCGA
>BJCN01330442.1:0-23641 GCA_018326445.1 Flaveria brownii
AAACCTTTATTTTACTTTCATACGTGGTCATGCATCATACGTACAGATAGAGGACATTACTTTTAGCTTTCATTAACATTCATTGTTCACCATTATATTCATAGCATGTTTTCATTTCATGCTTTTCGTTAACATTCTCTTATTTTTATTCTCATTCTTTTGTAACATACTCATTATCATTCTTTTAAATTTGTACTTGTTTACTTTCTTTCTTTCTTTAGTACGTTACGTCATTCTTTTACATTCATATGGATTGATGAATAATACCCGAACATTGTGCACGAAGCTGATGCTGGACCTATGGTAATTAAACCACAAACATTGTGCATGAAGTTGATCTAGTCACCTAGTGCAAGTCATCTCTCCCATTCATTCAAACCAATTGGTCCTACCCCGAACATTGTACACGAAGCTGATGGTGGACCTGTGGTAATTAAACCACGAAAATTGTGCATGAAGCTGATCTAGTCACCTAGGGCATACCAAAGGGCCTTGTCAATCTCAATGATTGACCCTGTGCGCATCCTTTGGGGTAGCTAACTCGCATCACAGTTGAGCTAACAACAACATGGTCGTGCACCTCCTTTTATTTTGCTTACAAGCCATTCTTACATTCGTTCGTTTATTAATGCATGCATTCTTTCTTTCTTTACATTTATTTCTCATCTTTGTCATCTTTCATTTCGTTACGTTATTTATTACGTTCTTTCATTCGTTTGTCATACTACGTAAAGTACTAACATAATACATAACGCATTTTATAATATAATATAAGTACGTTTAATCATTATTAAAAGATAACACATTATACATACCGTACATCATTCATACATTTCATAACCCTAAGACATTCCATAATCATGCTTACAATGGGTAATCATTGCCCATAAGTCAACTTAGTAAAAACCCTAGACTTTTTGTTTTTCCTGAAATTTTAGAAAATTATTCTAAGGGTCTAGACGCATGGGCACTATTTGGGCGTTTCTGCCTAATTCAGACGTTTTCTCACTATGCAGATGTCTGGACTTACACTTAGTCATCTTTCACTTAGACGCATGGGCCTATTTAGGCGCATGGGCACTATCCAGGCGTTTGGGCCTACACTTAGTCATTTTAGTCATTATTCCAGACGTTCGGGCACTATTCAGGCGCATGGACCTTACTTAGGCGCATGGCCACTTAGGCGGTTGGGCACTATTTAGACGTATGGGTTTCTGGGCGTTTGGGCACACTTAGGCAATTTGACCGTTGGACGCATGGGCCAATGTTTAGGCGCATGAGCAACTAACTTTCCCATAAACAACATAAATCAATCTCATTTCATCATAAATCACAATCTAAGCCTAGTATTAGCATCCTAAGCATTATAACATAAACATACACACATATGTATCCCAAAATTACACCCACCCATATACACATTCACACATACATACATACGGGTAAAACCCATTTTTATAAAAACATGTTCACATGTATTTTCCAGCCCCAAATCAGTTGAAAACATGTTAAAAGGGGTTCTATAAACTCACCTTAGCTATTTTCGGGTTTGAACCCTTCTCTTGAGCTTTCTCAGTCGTGCTTAACACCTAAAACCCACACACATACACAACCCGAACATACAATCACATTTATAAGCATACAACTGAGACTAGAATTGTCTAGAACATCATAAAACCGAGAATTCTTATAAAAAAACTTCGAGTTTTCTTTCTTCTTCTACAATCTCCGAGAATTCTCTTCTTTTCTTCTCTCTCCCTTTCTCTAAAAATCCAAATGACGAGGTGTAAGAGACAACATGGACGGCCATTTTGCTTTATTCACCAACTTTTCCTAAGTTGTGTCCTTTTGGACACTTTTATCCACTTAACTTGGGTTTTATAGCTTTTTTTCTTTACTTTTATTCCTTTTTCATATTTTTAAAAATAACCGAGTGTTACAACTATATTGATTGTGATTAGGCATGGTGCAAGTTAAATTGAACATCAGTGACAAGTTTTCTATCCTTCTGGGAATTAATTATGTTAGAAGAGTAAAAAATAGTCTACTGTGTCCCTTTCTACAACAAAAACTAAATATCAAGCCTTTTTGTGATCTTAAATGTGAGATAATATGGTTATTAAATGTATCAAAAGAACTCAAAGCATATGTAAATTTACTAGTAGAAGCGTTTTGTGACAACTTTACTGATTTATTTAACATTGTTAACATTGTTTTTCATGATAGAAGCAAACTATGTGAAATTGATTTGTGTTTTATTCTGAAAAAAATTATCTAGACATGTTAAAACATAAAGATGGACACAAGTAAAGAAATTGCAGATATATTTACAAATGACTTTAATTCTGAGCAACATAATTTCTTATACAACCGGTTAGGGTTGATAAATATAATTGTCACATGAGTTATTTGTGGGGGAAGGGTTTGTAAAACTCAGTAAATTCCCAAGAATAATAACCAAGATCTCAATCTCAAGAATGCAGAATGTACTTGAAATTGGAAGAAGAGAAACAATAGTTCAAAAATGATTTCAATTGATAATCGAGTGATTACAATGTTGTGCGAATTGCACAGAATGATTACAAGCAAATTAGAACTATCAAAACTGTCAAAGCCTACTCTACAAAAGCGAAAAATACATATTTATAGTAAACACAAGAGTTCTCGCGTGACACTGCATTTCGCGCGGTTCATCCTTTCGCGCGACTTATCCTTCTCGCGTGACTTCTTCCTTTCGCTTGATATCTTCATTTCGCTTGACATATCTTGATCAACACCATCTTTATTCATCGTTAGTTGTTTTGCCGAGCCTTATATAGTCTTCTACAGGGTTAAAAAGTTCATAATTTAATATACAAATTAATATATTTTGTACTTGTTGTGAGGCTACTTTGGTGTCATAGTTGATAAAGTTTAAAAGTCGGACGCTGCTTTTTGATCTACTCGATCTTTAGAGATCGGCTCATATGATTTGGACTTCATCTTTACCACTAAGTTACAATTCTTTGTTGGATATTTTAGTGTAATTGGGATTAACTTATGTTGACCAATTCGATCATAATAGACTTCAAACAAGTTAGGAGGTGCGGAGTGCACGCTTGTTTGAATCTATTATGATCCTAGGCGCGTAATCCGTATTTGACCGGGGTTCCAAGGGGGCAGCGCCCCCTTGGCGGGTGTCCGGGGGCAGCGCCCCTGGAAGCGGGGTCCATGGGGCGGCAGCCCCTGGCGGGGTCCAAGGGGCAGAGCCCCTGGCTGGGGTCGAAAGTGTCATGAAGGGCCGAAAGTGTCAACTTGAGGACCCAAAAACTGCCCTAGGCAGTTTTCTAATGGAAAATTTGCAAATACGCTCCCAGGATTTTGGTTATGAATTCTGTTCTTTTCTGGTTCGTTCTTCATCACAAATTTAACATATTTTTCGTTTCTAAATCACTAGATTGTATCCGATTGAACAATTTGGGTGAACCACCAAATTAGTTTGATCTGAAAGTTTTCAGACGCCTTCTAGTGAATCTGATTTCGTTTGTATTACCAAATTTCCTCTACACAAGCTTTTACACGGAGTTCCCTATAAACACTCATAGATAGAGCAGTTTTCATTTCATGTGTTTTCACAGACCCTCTTTCCTTCTTTTTCTTTTTCTTTTTCATGTTTATGTTTCTTGGTTGTGTGGCTCTCTGTGTTCATTTGGATAGGATTTTACATTCATTCCTTTTTGCACCTAAAGTAAATTAGACATCAAGTATCGTTAATTTATTTGAAATATGACAAGGATTGGTTCTTTATGGTTATAATTTGAGTCAAGATTGGATCCTTATGATGTTTATGAGATGGGTTTCCTTTAGACATGTGATAAGGGTTGGTTCTTTCGGTCAAAGTTCGAGTCAAGATAAAATCTTTATCATGTTTATGAGATGGCTTATGAAGTTCTGATTTGATTAGGAAGAGGGTCTTGCTTTGATGATCTTGAAGTTCTTAATGTATTAATGAATTGGAGTATGACTGTATGTTTGTACCATGGGTAGATCGAAAATCAAGACTACAATTCTGGCTTCGGTTCCAAATTCAGTCTTTTGTGATGAATTTGCAGCTGGACATGGAACACGTTGTTTTTATAAAAGTTATTGAAGGAATCGATATGACGTACGCAACTGAAGACATGACATGTTCTTACAGTAGTAAACTCAGAAAAAAAAGGTAATTATTACTTACTCAGGCAAAATTCCCAAAATCCAGTGAGATGTTGAGTTACAAACTACAAATGATGTTTCAGGTTGCTTTACGTTATTCACATGTGAAGTAGCATTTTCGATTTTGCCTTGTCGTAAGCTAACATATCAGATTACATGGATTAGACTACAAGTAGCCTTTTGCAGATTATATAGCCTACATATTTCCTAATGGGTCAGACTAGAAGGCGTTCTTGCGGACTTGATGTCATGAAAGATGTTTTAACATTTTGTACGTACCATCTGGTATTCTGGTTAGGTATGTTAATGTTCATGTGTTGAATAAATTGTTAAATTTTTGTCTATAACACGTAAGAAACTATGAACATCTTCATTGACTCAGATTCAATAGCATATTAAAATATTATTTAATTTACTTCATCGCTATTAACGGTTACCTTAGATGTTTCCTTCTTTGTTTGCCTTGGAATAGCGTACCAACATCTCTGTGGATAAATGTTTCTCTGTGGAATAGCGTACCAACATATGAGCATCAGATATGATTTAAGATTTCTTTACAAGTTTTTTTGTCCTCATCATGAAACTCTACACCATGTTTTTTGTAGCAAAATTGTAAGGTAATTAATAAATTGCTTTTTTCAATTCTAATTCACTTCTCCTCAATGTTATACTAGATCAAATTTGAAGTATATATGCCTGCCATTTGAATGCAGGGTTCCTGCTATATATGTATAAACACAAAAATTTACAAGTAAATTAATGTGTAAACAAAACAGTACACACACTTTTGTCCATTGCTTATTTATTCATTGCTAATGATTTTTCTTTTCACACAAAGATTATAGTTGCTCCATTTATCCCCGAATATATAGATTCTTTTGCGAGGTGAACCTTGTGAGATAATTATTCTCAATTTTTTTGTTTCAGAGTAAACATTAAACTCACTTATTTAATTTATTAATATTTTAGTTATCTTAGGTTCATTTTGGAGTCGTGATAAGGTGTTTTTTCGAAACACTGCAAGAAGAAAAACTTGAACTCATAATTTATTAATTATGTTGAATAATTTTGTCAAAGAAGTATAATTGTTGCGCATGGAAATGACAAAGGCGTATCCAAGACTAGCTCCACGTGGCGAAATACGTTTAGGTTTGTGATTTACCTTTACTTCTTCTCATGTCATTAACCGGATGAGTGATCTTCATCAAGATAATTAATTCATTTAGTAAAGATATGATCAGATATATGCAGTGAACAACACCTACTCAGATATTGAAACAAATCGTGTTTCTTTAAGATAAGTGTCGGATTTGTGTGTCAATGTTAAGATAAGAACCGTAAGAATTAATTGAAAAAAAGAGGCATGCTCGATCCCATTTATAAAACTCATATTTTTATATCTCTATATTTTACTAGTGTTCTTAAAGATTTCAGATTCTAAATTTCAACTTTGTGCATCTAGATGAGTATTTCAAACTTCTCCCAGAAATGACACTTTAGTAGTAAGTAGGTGTATTCTGTCGTGCCTTGCGGTACATTTTCTGGCTGTGCCTTGTTATTGTGTTTGTACCGGTTCTACTTATCAACTGGTTGTCGTTTCACTCATTTAGACGTTCTTCATGTGAAAGTAAACTACGGTTTTTATTTCTAATTTTGTGTTAAACAAATTAAAACCATAAGTTTGGATTTTGTTTTGCATGTCAAATAACACGGTTTAATCATTAATCAAACATCTAAATTGACCTAAATATAGAGACTTTGACCAATCATGGTTCATATTAATCATATCTAGCGTTTCACAAAATTTGGTGTCGATAACCCGAGAACTAAAAATCAAATTTTAAAATAATTCTTTAAACATAGCTACATCATATAAAACATGCTACAATGCGCATTTAAAATTCATATATTAAAGTAGTTATATCTACAAATTGTTGGGTATGCATGACTCATAAATCGGGACTCATTGTCGCTGCAAATACAACTACCGTGTCCGGCCTCTCAATCAAAGTAACTCATGATCAATAGGCAAATTGATAACCTAGCGCTATGTTGCCCAACCTTCCACATGTCTAGTGAAAGCACAACACACGGGCGTAACATATAAGAAATGTGTGAAACAAAAGCAGAACACATAACCCGAAACCAACAGATTCATAGGATGTAGAGTAAAATCAGACTAATTATATAAGAGTTTTCAACAACAATTTGTAAATCATATGTAGTAAACTAATAGAATTCCAACAATCATAAAGAAGCACTAATTTATTGCAGTTTGTAAATCGTATGTAGTAAACTAATAGAATTCCTTTATGTGGTGTGGTGTTTATACACAAAACATAAAATAACGTTTATAGTAAAATCAGACTAATTATATAAGTGTTTTCAACAATAAACAAGAAAAGGCTAGTTAAATGGCATTGTTGTGCAAATGAGCGCCATTGGCACCCGGACGGATGAAAAAACATTATGTTAGCTACTTAGCTAGTAAAAATAGTTGTGTTAGAAATTATTTTTAGGCAGGCGTTGGATATGACATGGTTGAACTTGATGAACATTGACACGGTTCATAAGACTTATATCTGAAAATAGATTAAAATAAACATGTCGTAACGATGGATTCGTATTTCACAAAACATTATATATCTAAAGTTATAAACGAAAATTCAAATTGAATTTATAATATATATATATATATATTTATTTATTTATTTATATATATATAATAATAATAAATATATATTAGAACGTACAAGAAAAACGGGATATTTGGAATTAATTTTACAAAAATAATATATATATATATATATTATTTGATTCCGCTCGATTTTTAATAAAATTTATATTAGAACGTACAAGAAAAACGGGATATTTGGAATTAATTTTACAAAAATAATTATAACAAATAAATAAATTTGAGGCATATAATAATATTGAAATTAAATCAGGACGTGAAACGAGTGTGTAGGTGACGTCACGAAACTACGAATTTGCTTGCACATGCGATCTTCCTCCCCGCCTCAAATCCGTTAAAAAGTGAAAATCTCTGGCATAAACACACACAGACACATAGTCCGACATTAACAGACCTCTGCTCCAATTTCATTTGTAAAGAAAATAGTGTACTGATCTCCTCAACTACTTGCTCGGAGATATGGTTGCTAGCTTAATGTGAGTCGGTCATTTTCATTTCAATTCATGCGTGATTTCAACTTACTTCCGTTCCTGTTCATTCATGTAAAAAGAGCAATCCTGTCTGGTTTGTTTGTTTTTTGATTAAAGTGTTTTAGTTTCCAAAATCATGGTCTCTATATGCATGATCCTTCCTTTTTATTGTGTTACAGAGCTACTTAATTGCTCGCTATCATTTGTTGCTTATCTCTATTCCTCTTCATTCATGTTTAAGAGAAATCATCATATCTGGTCGATATTTTCTCTATGTTTTTCTATTAAGGATGCTTTAGTGCAAGCCGGCCATATTGGTTGGTTGCAGATTCATGTTTGTTGTTATATGATCCATTTTTTTGTGTTATTGAGCGACTGCTTTGCTCGCAATGGATCATATCCTTTTTGTTTCTGTTCATATTAACTCATATCAATTCAATTGAGAAATGATTGAGATCTGACTGTGATTATGCTAGTTTTATGAGTATATATAAGGATGGCGGCAACAGAGCAAGTGAAGATCAGCATGAGGATCTTCAACAATCCGGTTACCGGTAATGTCGTGCCGACGATCTCACTTCTACCGCTGATCGATCCAAATCTACATGTCAAGTTCGCTCTCCCACTATCTAGAATCCTCATCGGTAAACGCTCAACTTCATCTGCCGCCGTGAATGTCTGTGAGCCGAGCCGAATGTGAAATCAATCTCCGGTGAGCTGAGTCTCCCCCTTTTGCTTGTTTCAGTTTCAGTGACATTTTGCTTTAAAACCTAGTTCCTCTCTTTCTAGCTCAATGTCGTTTGAGTACTATTGTGAGAATTTACAAAGCACCTGACTCGTCTTCTGGTGCGTTCTCACATCCCTTCGCTTTCGATTTTTTACACATTTAGATCGTTTATTTGAGGAATTGAAATTGTCTACTTGGATTGTATAGGTCGAACCTAATGAAGCACGGAAGATTAAGTGAGTTTTTAATTGGCTTCCACTTGTTTTTATGTTTGCTAGTTACATGGTTGGTTGATTGATTCTAGTTTTTAGTAAGCTTTCTACTGTTTAAGCTTACCGTTTAAGCTTTGTGGAGTAAATGAAGTTTGATTTGCTTGTTTAGCATGAGTTTGTTTTCGTTTCTAATGACATGGTAGATCCCACTGTCATGGACTAATTTGTTTGGTTCTCGTACGACACTTAGATCCGTTCTAAGTCAGCCTTCTTGATCTTGAATGGATGGATTTTACAGCGGAAGTCTTGTAAGGAAACGTTAGTTTGATAGTACACAAGTAAGATGCTTATAGTGTGTGATTACAACCCAAGTGTTTTGCTTGTATTACTTACAATACAAGTACAAGGCTTTATGTTATAAGGATCTTGGGTGGTTGCAAATGAGGCATCACCACCCATTTATACTAGTTTCATGGTCTCTAGATTGTTCTATATCTAAATGTATCTATACATAATACTAAGCCTAGATATTTTACATGGATTTCTCTAGTATGTCCAAGATATTTCAAGGTAGCTGCAAGGCTGAATTATGTATCTCTTTCTAGGGTCTTCCATGATATTTCATGCTGGTTCTAGATAGTTCTTCATAGCAGCCTTTAAGCCACGTTTTCAAGTGCTTTGTGGGACATTTTAGAGTCTTTCGATGCTGGCAAGTTGTTGTAGAATTGTGCGGGCTGTTCCGGAGTCTTCCGGGCAGTCTTGTTGGCTTCACAAGTGTCCCTAATTAATAAAAATTAAGGTGTTGCGATCTGCGTTTTGACGGGTCGTGTTATCACGCTACTACACTCCGTGGTAACCAACCAGCAAACTTAGGAAACTTCAAGCAACAACTTCACATCTCGATGTTGGACATGCTAATGGGGATGCAAAAGATTGCTACTAACATGGTAACTTTTCTGTCACAAAATTGATTAAAAATTACATATGGTTTAGTCTTTGTCATATGCCAAGAAGGATTGATTAGTGTACTTGATACCTAATTGGTCCGATTATGATTTATCCAAGACGATTCTCAAGCCAAAAAAAAGTTCACGAAACTGTTTTCGTCAAAGAAAACGATTCTGATCGTCTGCGAAATCAATTTCGAATTTAGTATTGTACTAGCGAAACAACTAAACACGGGAATCAACATTGTGACGAGTACTCCACTCTATCCTGGTAAATACATTTTGAGTATCTTTGTATTAGTCTAATTTTATATACTCCTTATATAACTTAATCATGTTTTTTTACTAACAGGACACGTCTCTCAAAAAGGCACAAATGTTAAAAGTAATCTCAAAGGACTTAAAGAACTAGGAGCCACTGTGCTTGCATCCGTGAATCCTACAACCATGATGTTTGATCCGAGGGTTGCCAAATTAGATGAAAATCAAAAAATCATATGCTATAGTATGATAATATACTATAAGCCATCCTTGGATGTTGAAGTTGAAGGTTTCATTGAACACGCCAAAGATATGATCCACCGAAAGGGTGGGAGGCACTCCTTTATTTTGAAGGAAAAGGCGAATATGAAAACTGGGATTATAACAAAATTGGAGAAAAATTTGGACCGAAGATGAAGCATCTACCCCTCTCTAACGCTCACATGTGCTATATTATTTATAGTGTTGTTAAATCTTATTCATTTATTATTTTTAAGTTGTAACTTTAATGTAATTTGTAAGTTTATAGAAATAATTAATTAGAAGAGTTGAAAGAATTAAAAAATAAAGAACCAAGGATTCCGTAAAGGGGATTGTGTTTGAGGAATCAATTAATTGTAAATAGATTGTGGTCAATGTTTATTACACTAAGGGGGTGTTTGGGAGAACTTTTTTTTTTCTCCTTTTAACTTATTTAAGAAGTGAAATGACAAAAATGCTCCTCAATAAGTTAAATTTTTTAGCTTATTGACTTATTTAAGGGGTATTTTTGTCTTTTTACCCCTTAAATAAGTCAAAAGGAGAAAAAAAAAGACTCCCAAACACCCACTAAAAACAAAAACAAAAAAATATGATTCCGTAAATGTGATTTGAAGGATCAAATTGTTTCTTGTGGTAAACAAACGTTTCAAGACGGTCAACAAACGGAAACCAATTCGGATCCAATGATGAAAAAGGTAGATTCCGTAAATGTGATCCGCGGAACACCCATTTACGGTAATTTAACAAACTTTAGAAAACACCCTATAAACCATCACCTTTATCAAAATACACCCACTTTGAAAAAAATTCTAAATTGGATCTGTGCGGAAATAAGAGTTGGTTAACATAAATGCGTCTGTTTCTTCTTCTTCTTCTTCCTGCAGAGGAATGTTGTGATACTGCTGCTTTGTCATTCCAATTACAACTAGTTTTATATCTGTTCGGTGGCCGGGTGGTTTCATGTCATAATGTCATAACTATCTCTTTTTGTATTCTAAACAAAAACATCATGTGTTTGAAAATAATGTAACTTGTTAGTATAAAGACAACCGACTATATTAAATAAACATAAAACAACAAAAATCGATAACTATTAAATTACTTAAATGTGAAAGCGTGTCAAGCTGACTTTTAAAAGATAGATAGAAAACTACACACCTAAAAATCTCATTCATATAATCGTCGGTATAAATTTAAAACGAAAAAAAACAAACACATAAACAAACAATATTAGAGTGGACAAAAACAAAGAACAAAACATATTATTAACCAATAAGTAGAGATTTAATCTTGTATCAGTTATGTTATTACAATTCTCAAATACCCAATACATCAATGCAGTCCAAAAATTATTATTTTTGTTAAATTCACCAAAATATACTGCATAACCATGCAACCATTAAGACCACAAATAAATAACTTATTGTCCATGTTGTTCTTTTCATATCGAATCTAACATTTAACTCAAGCTTAAATTTTAAAAAGAATCAAACTATTTTACAAAAATCATGAAATATGAAGGAAGATGTGTTAGGTATTGATTCTGCAATATAATTAACATATGAAACATATTGGTGTTTTCTATTTGAATGTGATAGCTTCTTTAACGCTAGGAGTTGGAAAGAGCAAACACTATAATTCAATTTTGGTCAAACACAAACAGAAATGTCAACACATTTTTCATCAAATTCAAACTGCATACATTCTAGGTTCAATACATTTTTCATCAAATCCAGCCTAAAAGAGAAACATGATAAAATGGTTTGTGAAGCACAAGTGTGATCTATTATTAAAACTCTCATGCTTCTACATATACCTCCTTGGCCTTTAATTACAACATGTTTCATGTTGCGGGTCCCTGCCTCTTTGCTTGTTTGGTGAACTTTAATTAGATAGACTTGTAGCCCTCTAACCAGATGATTGTTGTTGCCTATTCCCAACTTAATTTGGCAAGCCACATGATTTTAGATCTAACAATAAGCAAGCTTGGCTTTTGAGCTTACATGGCAAGTTCATATTGGTGAAGAGCATATGACGATGTTGTATTATTACACTGCTAGTTTCGTATTAAAATTTTAAAGCAGTTTCATTGTCATATGCAGTGAGTATCAGTCTATCAAAAAGAAAAAAGAAAACAATATCATTTACTCATTGAAATTTAAAAATAGCTAGTGCCAAATATGATTTTATATTATTTCTAATAATAATTTAACTTTTAAATATAATTACTTTGGAGAGTTAAGGCAGGAAAATGACACTGTTTGACTAATTTTGCCACAATCAACTGATTCTCGTTAAGAGAAAAACATGAGCTAAATTGAATAAACTATAAGCAAACGGGTCAAAAGGGTAAAGTCTAAAGGATACAAAAGAAAAAATATGGACCTTCTAAAAAAGACTTAAACTACCGTTTTTAACATCATTCTTTAGGCTTTTCTGATGCAATGGGTAGTGAGATAGTAGGTGAAATCTTTAAATAGATCCTCTATTACGGATTTCCAGAAGTGGACTTGGGATTGGGCTTATTGTCAACAGTTTGTGTAAGCTTAGGTGGTTGGTTCCTGTGACTGGTACAACAGCTCTAAAATATTTTGATACTTCTACAGCAGTTCCAAAATGTAATACAAGATAGGTCGATCTAACATCAATAAGTAAACTTTCAAAATACAATGTGAAATAAGAATAATGTGAAACTGGAGACATATGACATACATTGAAATCCTACCCATAGATCATTGATAGAAGCTTCTTTTGGAACTTTATCAGTAAGAGCATCTTTCATTGCATGTTAAGAAGATAAGCATCAAAGTCAATGTTAGGAGGCGATTTAACAACCTCCATTGCCATCTCAGTAGAAGGAACCCATGCCTTGGCTTTGTGTATTACCTATTAAGTTGAAATTTATTAAGAAAGTTTATTATTGCAGAAGATAAAACAAACACATACTGAAAGCATTATATTAAAAAAGTGGTGAAAACATCAGTTACCAAACATGTTGCAAACATCATAATGCAATCAAGAAATTTTGGCATTCTCCTGTAGAAAATTCTATCAACATACAAGCATGGTACAAAAGTTTTTGAAGTTTCTGATATACATATATCAAATATATAACTTTTCACTTTCTTATAAACAATAAAAATAAAATGTTTAATTATTATTATAATTAAACCAAGTTGAATGCTTTCTTGGTGGGAAAATTATTAAACGAAATAAGAACCCGTTGACTCCCCATTGAAGATGCATTCTTTGTTAATCACTTAAATGGTTTCTCATTCTTTTCATGCAACCTTGAAAAGTATTAAGCCATAATAGAAATTCCCGTAACAATATAATCCAATTAATAATTTTGAAAATTCTAAGGAATGGTGAATACCTTTTAAGTTATACATTTACATCACTTTTCTGTTATCTTAACGTACCTTAATTAAGACATCTTCAAGTTTCTTGGTAACAACTACAAACTTGAAGCCTTATGTCGAGTCTGAGCTAGTTTATGACTTATTCGTACTGGTCTGAAGAGCTGCATTTAGATGTTTCTCCACTGCTATTTGTTTTGCCTACAACAAAAGATTGCAAAAAGAAAATACATATATCATAAGTTGAATAGGAAAAATATATGGATGTTTACAACCACAACCATATCTAAGGACTTTTTAGAAATAAGTTTAAAAAAGCTTTCCTCCCAGGACTTATCCCTTTGCTAAGAAGAGAAAATATTAAAAAATGTTAGAATAATATCACTAAGAGGTGATATTTTGATCCACAAGCTTTTATTTTAGCCAGGCTTTATGGCTTTAGGCTCATACCAACTCAAACAGGTTGTATTATTCGACTATGGAGTGTGTATAGTATCCTGCTTGCAAAACCAAAATAAAAACATGATCAAGTATAGTTACAGGTACATCAAGTCACAACCAAAACGATAAAAATATAAAGTTTTCTCTAACAAAGTTGCTTTGGTAGCATACCTTGAGAGCAACTGCAATAATATCGGGAGTCTTGGTATCATCAGGTACTTGAAACACTACATTATATCTGGTAGGATCAAACTCCTCATGTGTTGGATCATATTCAGCACTCCAAATTCTTAAAAACCTAAAATCAATGCATAATTTATCAGCCTCTACAATTGCTCTATTAAAAAAAACCATATCATTATTTATAAAATATTATAAAGATAATAAAATGATGATGGGAAGGCTCGTTTTGAAATGCACCCAAGTCCCCCATTTTGCCAACCATAATTTAAAGGAATATGTGATGTACCCTTAGAGCGGGTAAGACTCCAAGAAGAAAAGGGGAGAGGATGAAGACAATACTTGGGACAAATTTTCTGATATTTCTTAACTCAAAACAAAAGTTCTTAAATAAGCAAAATCTACTACTCTAGGAAATAAACGTGGGCTAACCTACCATGATGTGAACATGCATGCAACATGGAAACATGACTAATAATATCCTAAAATAATGCCACTACAATGCAACTGCATGAAGACTTGGTCTCTACTCCAGAAGACGGGTTGGAGCTCTAATGTTCCTTTTGGGCCGAGCCGAATAGGGCTGCTCTCCTGGGCTAATGGGCTTGTTCGTATCAACACTCCCTCCCTGAAAATCAACATTGTCCCCAATGTTTCTGAAATCTGGAAATCGTGAGAGGAACTCAAGTTTGTCTTCCCATGTCGCTTCTTCCAACGGTTTACCCGACCACTGAACCAAAAGTTGATTACCCGTAGGTGTTGGACGAGTATTGATGATAGCTTCGAGGCTGTAGTCTGCCGGGGCTGAAATCTCGAGATCCGCTAACTCGTTGACCTGAATCGGAGCATCGCCATGGCTCTGTTTAAGTAATGAAACATGAAAGACTGGGTGCACTTTTGATCCCGCTGGTAGCTCGAGCTTGTAGGCAACCTTTCCAATCCGTGCGAGAATCTTATAAGGCCCGTAGTAACGCTTTGCGAGCTTCTTGCTTGTCCTTGCATCAACCGATTGTTGCCTATAATTCTGCAGTCAAAGATAAACCCAATCATTGACTTTAAATTCCTTCTCTAAGCGCTTCTTATTAGTTTGATGTATCATACGATCTTTGGCCTTGGTAATGGATTCTTGGAGTTGCTTGAGTATACGTTGATGTGCCAGTAGAGAGTCATCAATAGATGCAATGTTTGTTTCACCTGGATGGTATTCATGAATCGAAGTGACATCCCTGCCATAAACTGCCTTGAAGGGTGTCATGCCAATTGATGAGTGAAAACTAGTGTTATAAGACAATTCAGCAAGGTGCAGGTACCGATGCCAAGTTTTTGGTTCGTCGAACACGAATGCTCGAAGATACGATTCCAAACAGCGGTTAACAACTTCGGTTTGGCCGTCGGTTTGTGGGTGGTAGGAACTGGAATGCAGTAGTTTGGTCCCCATTTGTTTGAACAATTTAGTCCAAAAACGACTAATGAACGCGGGGTCACGGTCGGAAACAATCGTTTTTAGGAGACCATGTAGCCGGTAAATTTCTTTCATGAACACCGAAGCTAAAGAGACAGTTGTGTAGTGCGTCGACAAGGATACAAAATGAGCGAACTTAGATAATCGATCAATGATCACCCAGATTACTGTTTTACCTTGTGAAACCGGAAGATGGGTGATAAAGTCCATCGAAATATCAAACCAGGTGGCAACCGGAGTTGGCAACGGTTAGAGCAAGCCGAATGGTTTGTGATTTGGAGACTTTGTGGCTTGACAAACATGGCAATTCTTGACAAATGTGGCGACTGCTTTTCGTAAACCAACCCATGAAAAAGTAGCAGCTATACGTTTGGTTGTGGCGGTAACACCCGCATGTCCACCAACATACGACGCATGATACTCATGCAACAGTTGATCACGTAATGATTGAAGGGGGGAATCAAGATCCGGCCATGGCGGTAAACAATTCCATCAAGCACCGAGTGATAAGGAAAAGCCGATGGATCGGCGAGAAATCTGCGAAACAAGTTGCTTACCCCCTTCAGTATCTTTGAAATAACTTCTTAGCTCTTGAAGCCATGTTGCTGTTGGGTGAGAGATGGCAAGACAAACCGGTAAATCCACTCGACTTAAAGCATCAGCAACGACGTTTTCTTTGCCTGGTTTATAAAGGATCTCATAATCGAAACCCATTAACTTTGTTGCCCATTTCTGTTGTTTCCGGGGTCTGAATAGTTTGGGTTAAAAGATGTTTCAAACTGTGGTGGTCCGTGTAGACCCGGAATTTACACCCGAGGAGATATTGACGCCATTTTTTGACAGCCTCGGTAATGACATACAACTCCTTTGTATAGGTTGATTGGGCCTGCATGGTGGTACACAACTTTTTGCTGAAAAAAGAGATGGGTCGGTGGTGTTGAGATAGAACGGCACCAATAGCGACACCGGATGCATCAGTGGTGACATCGAATGGTTCGGTGAAGTCCGGGAGGGCTAAGGTAATGAGGTTTGCCATTTGGGTTTTAAGGTGAAGAAAGGACTCCTGTGCTTGATCATTCCATTAGAAATCCTTGTTTTTTAGGAGATTGGTGAGTGGGGATGCAATGTGGGCATAATTAGAGATAAATCGTCGGTAGTAGCCGGTGAGGCCTAGAAAGGCTCTCAAGGTTGTGAAGGAAGTTGGTGTGGGCCATTGTTGAATGGACTGAATTTTTTCTGGTTCTGGGGCAACTCCTTGGCTGGAAATTCGGTGACCCAAGAATGATATCTCGTTGACAGCAAATACACATTTAGAAGTCTTAGCATGAAAATGATTTGATAACAAGGTTTCAAAAACAATCCGCAAATGATCATAGTGTTGTTGTATGTTGCTGCTGTAAATGAGAATATCATCAAAAAAACAAGGACAAACCTGCGGAGAACTGGACGAAACAGGTCATTCATGGTTGATTGAAACGTGGATGGGGCGTTCGTTAAGCCGAATGGCATGACAACGAACTCGTAATGACCGTCCATTGTTCGAAAGGCCGTTTTATGAACATCTTTTTCAGCCACGCGGATTTGGTGGTACCCCGAGCGGAGATCAATTTTGGAGAATACCGAAGCACCATGTAATTCATCCAAAAGTTCATCGATAGTTGGAATGGGGAACCTGTCACGAACAGTGACAGCATTTAGTGCTCGATAATCCACACAGAAACGCCACGAACCGTCTTTCTTTTTAACAAGTAGAACCGGGGAGGAGAACGGGCTTTGACTTGGGCGAATGACACCGGTGCTTAGCATTTCTGCTATTAATGTTGTCATGACTTGTTTTTGAAAGTGAGGATAACAGTACGGTTTGACATTAACCGTATGAGATTCGTCCAACAGTGGTATGTGGTGGTATTGGCTTCGGTTGGGGGGTAGGGTCGTGGGTTCATAAAAGAGGTTTTGGAATTGATAGAGGAGGTTTTGGATTGTGGGGTCTGTATGGGAAAGTGGCTGGGTAGTGGGTGAAGGGGTAGGGTTGTAGGTTAACGTGTGAAAGGAAGCAATGGACCCTTGTTTGATAAAAGATGATAAAGAGCTTGAAGAAACCTGCTGACCCATTGGTTCGCCCGTTAACGTACACGTTTTGCCATCTTTTGTGAAGGAGATTTCTGGAATAGAGAAGTCAGCAGAGAGTCTATCGAGCATGCCTAACCAGCCGATTCCGAGGATGACGTCGACCACTTCGACGGGTAGGATAGAAAATGGAACGTGAAATGACGTCTTTTGCAATTGTAACGGAACATCCGGACAGTACCCGTGACATGTAATGTGTTCGCCATTGCCTACCATGACTGAAAAAGGTTGAATTGGTGTCGTCTCCAAGTGCAGCGATGATGCAACCCGGGGTTGGATGATATTATGAGTACTTCCACAGTCAATTAAAATGGTGACAGGCTTGCCTTGGATGTGACATGTGATGCGTAAAGTTTGAGCAGAAGAAATGCCGAAATACGCCGCATCAGAGAGGGACAAAAAAAGGGGTGTCAGTGGTGCGTCATCAGTGCACTTGGCTATGGTTTCTGTTGGATCCTCACGATCATCATTATCAACGATCAACATGAATTGCGGAGGAGAACACTTATGACCCGGGAAGTATTTCTTAGGGCACTTGAAACATTGACCATCCTTTCGACGTTGTAGCAGTGCTTCCGCGGACAGCTTAGTGAATGGGAGGGTGGAGGATGGTTTTGTGGGAGATGTAGGGAGCAGGGGTGTTGTCGGGTTCTTTTGGGTAGAGGAAGATGAGGATTGGGATAAGGATGGGGCGATCCAGGGAATTGTGGAGGGTTTTGAGGGGTAGGTGGTTTTGGGTTTTGACTGTTGCAATTTGTCCTCCACTAGGCTAGCCAATGCATACGCTTGGTGGAATGTGGTCGGTTTCAAGATGGCTAGTTCACTTTGGATGTCGGGTCGCAGCCTCGAGATGAAGCAATTACGCAAGGCCTGTTGGGAGAGACCTACGACACGATTGCTCACTCTTTCGAACTCCGTTTTATAGGCTGCAACGGTCGAGGTTTGGGTTAGCTTGAACAGCGTGGCTTCGTGGTTTTCATAAGTGGATGGGCCAAAACGTAGTTCCATCTCACGTTTGAAAGTTGTCCATGTACCGAGTAAGACGTTGTTGGCGAGATGTTTATACCATGACAATGCATCTCCCACGAAATAGAAGACTGCCAAATCAACGCGTTCCATTACCGGTGTTTGGTAGTAGGAGAAGTAGTTGTCCGCTTGGAAGATCCAGTCGAGTACGTTCGAGCCGTCGAATAAGGGTAGGGTAATTTTGGGTTGGCGTGGTTTGTGACGGTTTGGTGATCGTTGGCGGGGTAGAGAGCGGTCGCGAGTTGGTGTTTTGGCTCCGAAGGATTCCGAGGTGACATGGTCGGTAAGGCTATCCAGTTTTGTGATAAGTTCCGCCATCATGGCTTTGTTATCACAGGTGGTTTCGGTGGTGAGGTTAATCAATTGTGTTAACAATTGATCGGTGGGGTTTGATGGAGAGGCGTCGGAGGTGGTGTCTTTGTGTGGCGGCATTATGAAGGATTGAGACGGGAATGAAAGCACCAATGATGTACCCTTAGAGCGGGTAAGACTCCAAGAAGAAAAGGGGAGAGGATGAAGACAATACTTGGGACAAATTTTCTGATATTTCTTAACTCAAAACAAAAGTTCTTAAATAAGCAAAATCTACTACTTTAGGAAATAAACATGGGCTAACCTAACATGATGTGAACATGCATGCAACATGGAAACATGACTAATAATATCCTAAAATAATGCCACTACAATGCAACTGCATGAAGACTTGGTCTCTACTCCAGAAGACGGGTTGGAGCTCTAATGTTCCTTTTGGGCCGAGCCGAATGGGGTTGCTCTCCTGGGCTAATGGGCTTGTTCGTATCAATATGATACCTCTGCTAGCTGTTTTCAATCATCTCAAAGCCTTCTAGAAGTGTTTTCAAAGCGGAACAACTCCAGAAGTGCCCTTAGATACATGCATCAGTCTTAATGAAATCTCTTTTACAATCGAAGAAGCCTAGATCCAGATTATCATCCAGTAAGTTTTTTGCAAAATTCTGCACCATCTGTTGCATCTTGAAGCCATCGTATTCCATTCAATTCCTACTAAAATAACACAAACTTACACCCAAATTTACAGCCATTTGAGAGTTTAGTCTGAAATTATATGAAACTGGACCAAAATGTGAATCCATAGACTAACATTAACAACTTGATTTCTAGAATCATGGATTTTTGGTGAATTGAAAGTGTGAAAGATCAAGAGAGAGACACCGCGACGTGGGATTTCATATCAGGGAGGGATTTTTATGGGGATATTTCATACGGATGTTACCGACTTACCAGCGGCAATAAGCAATTTAGGAGAGCCTCCTGATCGACGTGGGAGGGAGGAAATTAAGATCAGAACACCGCCGGTAACCATTGAATCCATGAAATCCGATTAACATGGAACGTGGAGAGCTAAACCCAACCCGGGAACACCCACATGAAGAAATTGATACTATAACTTTAAAATTAATCCCAAATTAAACAAAAAATTATTATATAAAAAATCATAAGATAAATAGCTCACCCCAAAAGATGAAGATACCATTCATGCTATTATTCTCATTACGTGTTGGGTTATTTGAAAGAACCGAATGAAATAAGCGGGCCGGTGCATGAAAACAAGGAAGTTTCTATGGAAAACATGATCGGATCAATCAAGTCTATGTCCAAACATATGGTTCCGACTTCCGCGGTTACTCTAAAACACACCGAACCGGGACACACACCGTTGACTTGACTTGTATAAATAGTGTTCTGCTCCGACCAGGATTCCAAACATCAACATGGAGCCTTTGGCTTGACTTTAAAGTCTAATAAAATTTTGCCATGTTTGGGTAAAAAAAGGTTTTACGATTTGTGGTTTGTCTAAATTTATGGATCTAAAAATCGGTTTTACACACGCTTTCTACAAATCTGTTATTAAGTGGTCAAAAGAATAATTGTTTATGTGGGGAAATTTCACAAGTGTTCAATTAAGTTTGGGTTGAATGTTTTGACGTTATGATTCTTTAATGAAATAAATTTGAGTAAACCCATAGTAGATTTTTTTTCTTTTTTTCCTTTAAGCATATTTTTTGAATAAAATATGAAACAAACGGATATGTTTTAGAGTGAATTTATAATTTTAAAAATATAATGAAGCCACGAATTAATAAATGAAAAATATGCTTCTTGATGTAATAAATAAATCAAAAAAAGTTAAAATTAGGTTTGACCGTCCTGTGTGGTATGACTAGTAACGTAACAGTTCGCAATATAATTCCAAAATTACTTCTTTTTCATTTAACGGTATTCTATTTGTGAATGTTCAACGACAAAAGCGGAATTAGATATCAATCCGGATATTGTAGAATCAAATATCACAAATTTATAAAATGTTCAAAGAATTCTCTTATGCATTTTTGACTTTCAGGACTCATTTTCAACCCAAGATGAGAAGTTAACTTCTTAATCACAATGACTAAAATAGATTTCATAACAAGCAAAGTCCATATCGATATTTTCTATACATTTGACTTTATAATTCAATTCATATATGTTTTGCTTAAAAGGGACAAATGCTTTATTCTTAAAACCTGATAAAGTAAGTTGTTATCATTTGGTTTGAACTTTGAACAAAAATGGTATGTGTGCTCGAGGAGAAGAAAACAACTGAGGGATTACAACCGGGGATGTAAAAGCCTGAGCTCTATAACAAGTGGCATGAGACTAGAACCTGCTCCTTACGAGGCAATTGCCACTTTGCACATGGATAAACAAGCCGCGACGTGATCATGCACTGTGGCTACAAAACTGAGGTGTGTTGTATACTTGTATGGTTCTTGTAGGTGACATTCATCCTTATGGTCTTCATTGTCACTTCATCACTCTTTTATTGACGGAGATATGCTTATGACAGTGAACCCGCGTAAAAAATTTTGAAACCCAAATGGGTATGGAGTAATGTATATGAAGGGCCCATCTACAATCTCATAATTTGATGAACCCACGTAAAAAATTACTGATGGAGATATGCTTATGACAGTGAATCCGCGTAAAAAAATTTGAAACCCCAAATGGGTATGGAGTTATGTATATGAAGGCCCCGTCTACAATCTCATAAGAAGTGAAGTTTATAAAGTGATGATTATACCATGTTAAACTATTCTTTTAAGGAGATTCTAGTTACCGTTAAGCATCCAATTTTATTTTTACACGTTAAGATGGTGTGTACATTTATCGAAATTGATTTTGGATCATTATTAATTGAAATTAAGGTGGTTTAAATTGTTCAAGCTAATGGATTGAAAGTTGAAGGATTGAGATGAAAGGGATGGTACATGGATGGGTCTGATCGATTCTCTCTTGTAATACAAAATATAAAAGGTTGATAAGTTTTAACATCAACTTAAACAATTAAACGCATTCCATTTAACATTCTATGTTGTTGATCCAACCTAAAATAATTTATTGGACCCAAAATTGAATCATACGATTGGTTCGTGTAACCGATACTCACAAGTTAAATGAAGGATACTTTTTTATCATAAACGAATACTAATTTGATATAAAATACAAATAAATACGTTTATCCGACAAGTATGAGTGTAAAACAAATGGTAACAAACGGTAAGGTGCGACATATAAGAAAGACAATCTTCTGGTGATTGAAGAGGAATTTTGATTTCAGAATCGAATAGAGTTCAATGGCTGAAGAATCAGAGAAGAGGTTTTACGCTGTCATGGATAAGCTCTTCCTTTCTTCTTCCCCCAATTCCGATTCCAATTCCAAATCCACGGGAACTCCCCCTTCCTCTAGGTATAATCATTTATCTTCTAATTATTATGTTTTCTCCTAATTCAACACCTGAGTTCAATTTAGTGTTTATCATCTTCTGATTCCTTGTTCATATCCGATTATTGTCGTAAAGTTTGAAAGGCAAACGTTTTGCTTCACACACATGAGTTTCGTAACAAAGAGGGGCTCAATTCACTTCATTATTAGGGTTTATCGATCTGTAATTCATCGGTATATACTTTCATACAGTACGGATTTTGTTCTATTTGATTTCCTGCTTTGAAAGTATTGTTTGTGAATTAGAAACTAACTTTATGCTAATTTTGTGCTTGTGAATCAATTTGAGTCAAAAGAATGCAAGTTTACTTGTTATCTTTTGCTTTTGCTAGTGTAACTGCTGGTGGATTGTTTTGCAGGAAACGTCCGTATACTATGACTACAAAACTGGATTTAGTTGGTTTGAAATCTAAAGGAAGTATGACTGAGGAGCTGCAAAATGCTTCTGGTGGGGCTGTGCAATCACCCATGTGCAGACCATGGGACAGAGTTGACTTGCTGAAAAGGCTTTCGACATTCAAGTCAATGACATGGTTTGCTAAACCTGAGGTTAGATATGACTACTAAATGTTGATTTAATTGTATTTACTTGCCTATTTCTCCCAAGGAGGGAGCAAGATAGTGTTATAGACCAATTACTTATATGAATTGTGCTAGCAGTTGGTGAACTTCTTGATTCGGGAGTAATTGTAGGAATTTTTTTCTTTGTAAGAGTGACAAACAATTTTGTGTTAATGTGTTTGCGATTTGAAAATTTGCCAACTGGCATGACATCCTAATGAGCTCTTTCCTATTCCATAAAGGGAGAGAGTCACACACACACTAATCAGTTTTAAGTTTGGAAATTAGTCAAGTTTAAAATTGAATAGTTGGTGAAATATCTCTTAACATGCATATATTCAGCCGGCAATATTGACTGATATATTGTGACTATTGTTTAATATTTGTAATTGTTTTGGAGAGGGCGGGCCTTGGCGCAGCGGTAAAAGCTGTTCCTAAGGGACCGAAGGTCTCAGGTTCGATCCGTGGAAACGGCCTCCCCACAAAATGTGGGGGAAAGACCGCGTACATCTTCCCTTAAATGGGACGGACCCTCCCTGGACCCTGCGAAAACGCGGGAGCTCTTTGCAGCACCAGGTACGCCCATTTGTAATTGTTTTGGTGTTACAGCTGGTTTCATTTAGTTGTTGTGGTGTTACAGCTAGCATGTTTCCTTTTCCTTTTCCCTTTTCCTTATTTTATGTTGTGTCACTCCCTTATTTAAAGGGTATTCTTTATCAATGAAAGGCATTCAGAATTATACACCATAAACTCTATTATGGTATCAGAGCAATTCTGATATCCTTCTTTCAACCTTCTGCAGCCTCCCTTTGTGGCTTTCTTTGTTCGGATACGTTCGACCAGTCATCCCGATGACTATAGAGGCTGTTGAACAGCCCCCAAAGCCTCAATCCTTACATCCTGCATACTCTGTCACAAA
>BJCN01330492.1:0-10572 GCA_018326445.1 Flaveria brownii
CTCCATTTTCATTTATGCATATTGATTTTTAATTTTTCCTTGCATTATTAAAGAAAAAAATAAAAAAAATATTAATATTTTAATGAAAATTCGACAACATAACTGCTGTAAAATGAAAAAACCACCCTGTTCAGATAAGTAATAAAAGATAACAATTCTAAAGTTTTAATAACCAACAATGAAAGTAATAATATCCAAATGCCTGACCATAAATTAAAGTAAAAAACAATATAATGACACGAACCACTTCATACACTTAAATTAAACAACTTGCTAAATTAATAAACTAAAAACATACCAAACTCAATTAAAGTACTAGCAACACACAAATACATGATAATGACATATTTAACAAATCATAAAAAAGAATGTTTTAAACCTACCCAATCTTCCTTTGCTATAGGGTTGACTCATTCAAACTCTTATCTATAATGTGCCCTCCTCCATGTCTCAATGTGGCTTGGGGTCCCAGTCTGTTGCTCCTTTAACCATTAAATATAATAATTATCAAATTTGAAAAAAAACTAATAATACATAATTGAATATATAAAATATGTTTCATACTTGAAGATATTGCCTCTAGGCATAGGAACGACTCCAATGGAAACTTGGATAGAGTTGTTTAGCTCTATTATCAGAGCCTTTTTGTGAAAGACGTTTATGTTGTTCACTTGTGAACAACTCAACTAACTTGTCCCATGCTTCTGGACTCTGGTCATTTGGAGGATGATTCCTAGCCCATTCTATATCATTATAACCTTCCTGATTCAAAAAATGTTTCTTCATATCATATCTTCTGTCCTTGAACGGTCTTTGACAGCCTATACGAATTCCATGTTGTATTCCTTGCTAGTGATCTAAAGCATGATGCGACTCTAGATCCAAATATTCCTGCAAAAGAAAAAAAAGAAAAAGAAATTAACTAGAAAAATATAAAATATATGATAACCAAAATACAAATAAATAAAATACTCGCCTCAAGGGTGGGTGTTAAACAAAGATATCTTAAAAGTATCTTCAACTTTATCCTAAGTGGGATAATGGAAAGGAACGGATGAAACATAATTTGATAAAGCCTGGATAAATAGTTGAATGTTTTCTCTAACGGCTTTATATTTTCCCGTGTGGTCAAATTGAATAGGTAGTGGTTCGTTGTTGTTTGCAGCCCATTTATCCAACAAATTTATATTTCTTCCTTTTGAACATTTTTTTAGTTGATGCTAGATGGATACATAAAAGTGAACATTTTTTTTAGTTGATGCTAGATGGATACATAAAAGTAAGTTAGTAGTATTCAAAAGATGTACATAGACATATATTAAAATGAAAAATAACTTACACGACCGACAACTTGAGGGAAGTGATACGCATGGCCATGCGGGTCACGACCCCCGCCATCACCACTGTGAGCTACACTTGATGACATAACCTACAACAAAAACAATTAATAAATCTTAAACATTTTCTAAAACAACTTGTATTATCATTCTAACAATACCAACTAATAACCTAATTAAGCAATTTTTATATCATCATTATAACAATACAAACTAATAACAAAATAAAACAACTTATATTATCATTCTAACAACACAAACTAATATAAAATCAAACAACTTTTATATTATTATTCTAAAAACACAAATTAATATCAAATCAAACAACTTTTATATTATCATTCTAACAACACAAACTAAACCAGCTGGGCTAGCCCAGTTGGCCACCCCAATGAGGGATAAGGATCTAGTGGCCAAAGGTCACGGGTTCTATCCTGAGGGGGGGAGGGTTTACCCACAATATGTGGGGTTCCCGCCCAAGGGGTTGGTATTGGTTGGTTTCGGCGTGGGGGCTCTGTAGCGTGGGCCCGGTTAAGACAACATAGTCTACATCTCCCGACATACGCGAGTTCTTGATCCTCACATTTCAAAAAAAAAAAAAAACAACACAAACTAATAACCAAATCAAACAACTTATATTATCATTCTAACAATACCAACCAATAACCTAATCAAACCATTTTTATATTATCATTCTAATAACACAAAGTAATAATCAAATAAAACAACTTGTATTATCATTCTAACAACAAAAACAAATAACCAGATTAACCAATTAACTTATATAATAAATATAACAAGACAAACTTATAATTAAACCAAACAACTTACATTATGATTTTAAGAACACATACTAACCAATAATCAAATCCGACAATTTATATTATCATTCTAACAACACAAATCATTTATCATATTAGTTAATAAAAAGAAGATAACATACACACCTTATATTATTAACAAAGATGATATAAAGAAAATGTCGTGGTGGTTACTGGAGTGGTGTCGGTTGTGGAGGTGGGGGTTACGGAAGTGAAAAGAAAATGTGATGATGGTGGTGGATTTTGAGTGATGGCATGCAGAAGGAGTTGCAGTGGTGACTAGAGTCGTCGTGGTGGCACCTATTGGTGGCCTTGGTAGCGGCCAAAGCTCGTTATGGAGGAGATTTTTGGTGGTGAGGGTGAGATGAGTGGTGGTGGGGGTGAAGGGAGTGGAATGGAGGCTAGAAACTATGGTGGTGGTGGGTTTTAGGAGGTGATTTTCCAGTGGGGCGAATGTAGGTCATGGTTAAGGTGGTGATTTGTTTTGGTAAAGTGAAGAAGATAGGATAAGGCATATACTACATTTAGGGAAAATTGCACCCTATTGCGATGACATGTCGTCACCATAGGGTTATATTATTTTTTAATTTTTTTATTCGTCTCAGGCGGGATACTTTTGCGCAAAGTGAAAACACCTATGGCGACGACATGCGTCATCGGTCTTTCCTATGTTTTTAAATTTTGTTGTTGTTATTATTATTATTATTATTATTATTATTATTATTATTATTATTATTATTATTATTATAATTGTTATTATTAGTAAATTATTATTATCATAAATTTTTTCTGTTAATAATAATTCTAATAATATTATTATTATTATTATTAATATTATTATTATTATTATTATTATTATTATCATCATTATTATTTTATTATTATGAGTAGTATTAATACAAGTATTATTATTTATATTGTTGTGTTAAACAAAACCTAGGTAACATAAAAGTACATTGTTAATTTTCTTAGACATTCATTGATCCAACGTTAGACATCTATTGATCCAGTCTTTATGATTCAATGTTTACGATTGTAAACAAACTTAAATTAATTATCACTATAAGTACATAATTCAACAATTATCTTTATAATTTGCTTATAGGTAATTTTTAACATATGTAGTCACCCTAACCATAATAATCGAGCATATCTAACATTTTTGACTCTCACTGATAATACTTAAGCATAAACAAACTTTACATCTAGTAATTCTTTATCAACTTTTTGAAGACCATCACGGTTATTGGATATATTTATGTCAGTTGTGAAGATTGCATACCATAGAACGAACAAAAGCATGATAATTTCGTAAAATGTCATGCATCTCTGCGATTGTCACTACGTCCACAGTAGACCTCTTACCACTCTTTATCACTGGCGGAAGCACTTTTACAGATTAGTTATTCGTCGGCACAAAAGAGTTTTTTGATAGGGGTGCATCGGATTGACATGTGGTGTTATCAAAATCCCTTACGATAGTAGTACCAATAGCCACCGGCGATGCTAAAGAAGCCGGTGAACTTCGCGGTGGTTAGATATCCATTGATCCAACGTTAGACATCCACTGATCCAATCTTTATGATTCAACGTCAACGATTATAGATAATCATCCTGACCATAATAATCGGAAATATTTAATATTGTTTGACTCTCACTGATAATACTTAAGCATAAACAAACTTAACTTACTGTTAATAAGAACAATTTCTGTAAATTATCATCATAGTGTAGAATTGAATACAAATGATCATAGTTAAATCATAACTAATATATGACAAGTGTAATTGATGCTAATAATCATAACCAAGCATATTTGACATTGTTTGACAGTTAATGTTAATAATTACGTATAAACAAACTTAACCTACGATTGATAAACATAATTTTCCCATAAAGTACTATCAACATGTATAATTTAATATCGATAATCATAATTGGATCATAGTTAACCTTTAACGTATGTAATCAAAACTAACTATCATAATTGAACATATTTGATCCTAACTGAAAATAATTATCTATAATTATACTTAATATATAATACTTATATAATATTATTATTATAGTAAATAATAACAATAATACTTGTAATAATAGCAATAATACTTTTAACGATAACAATGATATGTACATAAATTATTATTAACTAGGAATTCATGCTGCTTCACTTTTGTTTACCGTTGTATTTAAGATGAAACACGCAGGTACTTTTGGACTATATGCAGGTCAATTGTTGCAAAAGAGTCATCATTTTCATACAACTTTATTTAAAAAATACAACAGTCATAGTATTATGCAGCAAAAGATTTGATGTTGCAGAATTTTTACAGCCTATAATTAGCTTGGAAAGCTTAATATCATTTTCAAAAGATCCAAAAAGTTGTGTACAGATACAAGCTACATGATTTAAAGTACAAAAATCATCTTTGGGATATGAGAGCCTCCATTCATATTACTCCTTCGTTTCTATTGCTAGTTGTATGATCTAAAGTCACAAAAGAATTAATTTGAATTCTTTAGAAAAAATCTAAATCTCGTAATTCATGAATTAATCTAAATTATGATATATTGTATGAATTAATCAAAATTCTTTCTGAAAAACCATGTTATAGCAATATAGCATACCATTAATACGAGAGAAAAAATCACTACTTAAATGTACAAAAGGTTCTGGGCATATAACAGAGATACGGTTACATACTTGAGCAATGGCAGCAGCAACAAAATCATTTATCTGTTCTTGAACATTGTAGTAAAAAAGGAGTAAATCATCCTTCAATATCACCACCAAAATGCAATCATTAAGGGATATCATAAACGTGAGAAGAGAGAGGGAGAGTGGTGGAGGGGGAAGTTGTTTTTCTTAAGGAAGAGAGGAAGCGTGGAAAAAGCAAAACCAAACTCAGATAAAGCTAAGGATAAGGAGGAAGAAGATGGAAATACCACCAATTGAAACCGAGAGGAAGAGACGAAGTGTGGACAGAAGAGAGTGACACGTGACTAACCCTGTCGGTGGCACTGTAACCAATGACATAAGGGTTTAATAGATATATATAACAATGATATTAATAATTATAATTATTATATTTATTAATATAAAATTTTGAAAAATTCTAACACCCTATGGCGACGACATGTCACCATAAATGTTTCATAAAAGGCGGGCTTATTTCCCTCCAAGTTATTTAGAGGAGAAAAAAAGAAAAAAAATGGTTTTTTACCTATGGAGATGACATGTCCTCGCCATAGATTTTTTATAAAAGCCGGACTTATTTCCCTCCATGTTATTTAGAGGAAAAAAATGGTTTTTTTTTACCTATGGCAAATTTTTAATTTTTTACATGGTTTTTACATAGGGTGGACGCAAATTTTTAATTTTTTTGTATGATTAAAATAAATGAAAATTAAAAAATGACTTATGGCGACAATTCTTGGCGACGATTTTTTTATCGTCGCCATGGAGTGACCTATAGCGACGATGTCGTGTCGTCACCATAGGTGTAGTCACCATAGACATTTTGTTCTTGTAGTGCCAGCAAGAGATTTGTCATGGTTATGCAAAGTTATCTTAAGACTGCTCTAGAAGATCATGCGAAAAATGGAAACAAGTCCATTCCGTGTCCTTGTATGGAATGTTAATATTTTGATGAATTCAAGGAAATAAAAGAAATCAAATATCATTTGTTTAGAAATGGATTTATGTTAAATCATACTTGTTGGTCAAAACATGAGTAATTGATCGGTAGTAGTAGCACAATGTCGATTGATTAAGGCGCTAATTATAGTGACAAGAACATTGATCCCCATATTTGTGATAACAAATATAGTTTAAATGAAGGGAATGATAATTTAAAAGACATGTTAAATGATTTGGAAGCCAATCTATATGAAAATAATCAAGGAAACTACAACAGATATTTGCCAATTCATTAAAACCGTTGTATGTTGGTTGTGAAAAATTTTCTAAGCTTAGTGCTATGTTGAAACTATTTAACTTAAAGTCAAACTATGGATGGAGTGATAAAAGTTTTACATGTCTATTAGAGTTATTGCATTACATGCTTCCCAAAGACAACGAGTTACCCGTATTCGTATACCAAGCTAAGAACGTAATGTGTCCAATGGAATTAGAAGTTGAAAGAATACATGCGTGTCCAAATGAATGCATGTTGTATAGAAAGCAATTTGAAAAATGTAACACTCGAAAATTTATTAAGAAAAGAAAAGAATAAAGAAGAAAGGAAAATTTACACAAGTGGAGGGGGCCAAAGTGTACAAAGGACAAAATATTATTATTTTATGTTTAAAAGAAGCATGGCCACCCATACATCACCTTTGTACTAATACTTTCGGCTGCAAAAGAAGAAAGAAGAAAGAAGGAGCAGAAGTATCATTGGTTTCTAGAGAGAGAATCTGTGAATTTGCAAGGTGAGTGTTTTTCTTGCGTTTTTGCTCAGTTTTAGCCGAGTTTTCAGCTTAGGGACCGATTTTTATGTGTTTGTATAAGTTCGGTGGTGTGTTTTGGTGTGTGTAGGTGTTAGAACTTGTTGTGCTCTCGGGTTTGAAAGACTCGAAGTCAGCAACAGGTGAGTTCTAGATCCCCGGTTTTATATGTTTTAACTTGTTTTAGGGCTGAAAATGTATGTAACAAACTTTTTGTAAATCTTTTTATACATTACCATATGTTTTACCATGTTTTGTATGGATGAATGTGTGTTGATGTATGAATTGTTATGTTACATGCTTACATGAATGATTAAGGTGTTAGTATACTAGATATTGGTAAAAAATCATGTTAGATTGATCTTTAGGACTGAAATACTGTAAAGTTAAATAGGATTTATGCCCATGCGCTTAACACAGTTCCCATGCGCTCAATGCTAGTGGCCATGCGCCTAAGTCTGCCCGTGCACCTGGAATGCCCATATGTCCAAGTGTTCCTATGCACCCAAGTACCTATGCGCCCGCATAGTGCCCATGTGCCTGCATAGTACTCATGCGCCTGCATAGTACTCATGCGCCCAAGCAGTGCCCATATGCCTAAGTCTTTCCTATACGCATAACTTTTCCCATGCGCCTAACTGTCCATACGCTTTCATAGTACTCATACGCCCATATAGTACTCATGCGCCTACATAGTGCTCATGCGCCTAATGCCTTAGAGATTTTTTTTTGAAATTTTAGGGAATTAGAAACTTAATGATTAAAACCATGAGAAGTTTTTGGTGGTTTGTTTGATGGTATTATGTACTTTTGAAGTCTGTTATGCATGTCTATATTACTTATTATTACATGAATTTATGTGGGGTGTTATGATCGTGTATGAAAAGTATTATCTTAAATGAAGTGAAAGATTAAAGATAATGAATAGTGGAACAGAAAGAATGAATGAAAAGTGTTGCAAGAAAATGTATGGAGGTTCATAACTTATTGAGAAGTTGTTAGCTCAACTATGTGCGGTTTAGCTAACCTATGAGGATGCACACAGGGGTCAGTCTTAGTGTTTGACCAATATGTACGGAACGGGACCTTTGTCGTTTGTCTCGGTACTGGAGTCAGCTTCATGCACAATATTGTGGGTTTATTTATAGACTTTGGACCAGTACCAGCTTCATGCACAATGTTGGGGGTATAGCATATGACATTGGTCGAGATGAAAGTGAAAGATAATGAATAAAAGTTCGAAATGTACGAAATGAACGAAATGCATGATGAGAAATGAATATAATGACTGGACGAATATGTACGGTAAGGAAGCTAATAATAATATTACCTTAATGTAAGTACGATGTATGATCATGTACAAAGTAAAGAAAATGTTTTCAACGAATGAAAGGTATTTTATTTATAAAACTAGAACTCACTCAGCAACCTTGACTTTTATGCATTTTCAGTTGGTAGGTAATTCGTTGTCGGGGATGGCACGAGGGTGAAGCTACTTGGTAAATAAAGACTGACATCCATCTTATGTAGAAATGATATTTTTGTCTTGTAATGCAATTATACGTTCTTATGTAACCTTAACAATGATGTATTACTTGGCAAAAATGATTATTAATGCATAAAATGTTTTTTTTTAAATTATTTCGCTATAATGTTTTTATTATTCAAATGAATCTTAATGTGTTTTAAATATTATGTGGGATGAATGACCAACGGTAAACGTCCCAGGAACGGGGCCTTACAAATTGGTATCAGAGCCAAAGTTTAAGAGAACTAGTTAAAATGTTTTCAAAACTTAAAACTCAAACTGAGAATGGGACAAGAAAAGGGAAGGGATGCCAGCCCAAGTAGCTACATGCCATCAATTAATTTTCTTAACACTAACCGGCATTATGTGCATGTGCTATTTGACTTATGTGCTCTTAGTATATTTGAATACTGATGTAATCAGGATAGGAAGTGCTTGGGGAATGAAGAGTAAAGTAAGTGGCTAATCACAACTGACCATTGTAATTAAGGATTTAGTATACTTAACATTATCTAAGCTATTACCTTGAATGATCATATTGGTGTTTGAATCTTATAGTGATTACAGATAGCCGGTGGTAGATCATCAAAGGCCTCACAAGGTGGAGTACGTGGTGGACGTGGTGCTGGACCGCATGTCATGAGGAACAGGGATAGGACTGCCAAGATGGCACCCGAAGAGCCCAAGATTCATCACAATGAGGGTGGCGATGAGAGTGCTAACTTGAGCGCCTCAGTGAAAGGGGCGGTAGTTAAGGAGGTTCATCAGGTCATGCAGACGATTCTGCCGTCTGTAGTGACTGAAGTGATTAGGGATGCGAGGGAGGATGAAAAGAAGAGAAAGAGGGAAGGGAGGAAGACCGCTGAGAGAGGGAACAACAAGAGAGGAGAAAGAGAGCAACCGGAGGCTGAGACGGTTGCCTCCAGTTATGATGTCGAGGAGGAGGCTGTGTAGGAAACTACACGGGTTGTAACAATGGGGCATTTTAAAGGTGCAAACCCATAACATTTGATGAGAATGGAAATGCTGTTGCTGCTCATCGATGGGTGAGGGAGATGGAGGTGGTACTTGATATCAGTGAGTGCTGAGAAGACCATAAGGTGAAGTTCGCTACGCACTCATTTATGGATTCGGCCTTATGCTGGTGGGACAATATTGTCCAGACAGAAGGTAGTAGGGCCATGGCAAGATCAGGGGGCCAGAACTGAAGAAGCTGGTGATTGAGGAGTTCTGTCCTCATAGAGAGATGGATAAGATTGAGAGGGAGTTTCTGTGGTTGGAGGCGGGAACCATGACACACCATCAGTATACGATGAAATTCAATGAGATGACAAGGCTGTGCCAGATCAGGTGATGCTAGTGTCACGAAAGATCAAGAGATACATTCAGGGTCTGCCGGCGGATATTCATAGACATCTGATCGCCACCCGGCCTGGTACGTTCCAGTCGATGGTTGATCTGGTAGGGAGACTGTATGATGAGAGAGAGGCGGTGGTCGTGGTAGAGGAAAAGAAGAAATTGAACAATAGGAATGGGAACCGGTTCGACAGTGGTGGTGCTGTGACTGGTGGTAAGAAGGTGAGGGTTGATTATCGAAAGGCGTTAATGGGGAGGGAGATAGCATGTAGAAAGTGTGGGAAGGAACATGCGGGAGAATGTAAGTGGGCTCTGCTTTAAATGCAGGAAGGAGGGCCATAGGGCAAAGGATTGTCTAGGAGTGAGGTGTTATAACTACGGTGAAGAGGGGAGCTTGAGAAGGGAGTGCAAGAAGTCCAGGGCTGAATGTTTTAGGGAGAAGAAGGGGACCGGGAATGAACGACAGAGGGTGAGCGCCAGAGCATTTATGATGACCCTAGAGGAGGCTAGGGTGGACCCCGATGTTGTGTCATGTACGTTCCTAGTAAAATAAACTTGTGTCTCTGTATTATTTGATTCTGGTGCTTGTAGGAGTTTTATTTCTACTGCTTTCTGTGCTAAGTTATCTGTTAGAAGTAGAAGTATTGATAATCCCTTTGATGTAGAAACTGCCATTGGTAAGTCTACCAGGATTTCTGATCTGATAGAAGGTTGTGATACAGAATTAGAAGGTCATATGTTTCCTGCAAGACTGTTTGTGATGACCTTAGGCAGATCACGTTTGAGGTGATCAAATGGGTAAAAGGATCACGTCTGAGGTGATCAAACGGTTTTAAATTAAAAGGATCATATTTGAGGTGATCAATTGTTTTTCAGTTAAAAGGATCATATCTGAGATGATCAATGGTCATAATGTTATATATAAAATTCAAGCTTTTGAAATGTTAGGACATATGAAGTCAAACTCATAAGTATGAGCCAATCGCACGATTGGATCATAAGTATGGGCCAATCGCACGATTGGACCATAAGTATGAATCAATCGCATGATTGGACCATGAGTATGAGCCAATCACACGATTGG
>BJCN01330498.1:0-12382 GCA_018326445.1 Flaveria brownii
TGACGTTTAACTGCAAACTATTGAAATACATTAACCATTGGATTGTTATACACTTTTGCTAAACTATAATGTCTAAACGCAAACTCTTGAACTCACCAACCGTGTGTTGACTTTTAGTATGCTATTCTCAGGTAATTAAACTGGACTGCTGTTAGGAGCACTACACGGGTCAAGCATGCATCCTAAGGCTTAAACGATGATATATTTGTTTACCTTTATATATAATTTGAGTTGTTTACTTTGTTTAATGCTTCTGCCTGTATTGTAATGTTTGAACTTTGATTTGTAATGAAAAATGTAACATATAGAGTCGTTCCGAGTAACTATTGACTGTGATCCTGGTTTGTTCACACGCCTCGCGGTAAAACTCCGCACGCGGATTTTGAGGGTGTGACAATCTAGGACCAGCATGTTGAGACAAATCAGTCAAACAAAAAAAATAGATGTAAAAATGTTGAATCACACATGTATGTTGCGCTACGTTAGCTCACAAATTTAGAACAAAACCTAAAAGAAGACATAAAAATATTGAACCACACATGCATGTTGCATAATGTTAACTTGCAAAACTTAGAAGGAAACGTAAAACAAAAACTTATGCAAGATGAAAAACATAGGGAACCAAAGTTGAAAGTAAAAAATTTATGAATTTAAAATGCAAAAGATGAAAAATTTTAGGTTAAAAGTAAAAGAATCAAATTTTGTGAGGTTATATTGCAAAAATATGAAAAAGCTTTAGGTTAAAAGTGAAAAATCAATTTTTTTTAAAACACCCCAAACATAAGATGCAACATCGTAATGTATAAACAAACAATTTGATAATAGTATAATTTAACTTTATCTATTAAATGTGTTTTACATCCTTAAGGTTTCATAGAAATTGTCATTTCTATCATTCCATCAAGAAAGACACATCTAAACGTCCTATTAAAAATAATGATAACTCTTAAAAAGTAACTCATTTTTAACTTTATAAACCATACACCATAAAAACATATATAAATAAACTAACAAGTCATATGACATAAATTATTGAATCATAATTATAAAAGACAAATTATCATAAAAGTACAATAACAATAATCAATATGACATTAACAGTCCATAAATAATAAGTATAAAACATCAATCATCGTAACACTTAATTAAATTATAAACAAAATAAATCTATGATATAACAAAATAGACATAAGTAACATGAATACTAAACCAAAATATATTAACAAGACAAAACAACAAAGTACTATCATGTAGTCAAATCATAAGTGCAATTATCAAAAGAAACTGAATGCATAAAAACCTCATGTATGGTTGATTTTTTATTTTATAATTGTTTTGACTAAAATACCCCTAATGTAGGAAACTTAGAAAAACTTAACGGTGTTAATTAGAAATAATTAAATGGATTTCAAATGATAAATTTAATTAAATTTTTGGATTCAAATAACAACTTATATGCAATCTCAGGGATGTAAAATACATTTAACTTCCATTTTATGCCATTTGCTTCTTTAATATGATCCACTTGATCTGACAAGTACATCCTACGAACCAATAAATTAACTAGCCGGGTTGTGGTTCGGTTTGGTTCTAAAAATATTGGTAGATACGTACCTTCGTACATACCTATGTGCTACATACATGCTTACATGCACAAGTGCTTATACACAATGTTCTTAGAACGGGATCGAACAACGAATCGGTCATCTACTGGTCGATTGGCCGGACCGGATTTAAGAAATTGCATAATGTCATAATTATATATATATATGTATGTAAATATATATATTTTTATATAATGCAATATAAGCATATCTAAATTTTATAGTTATATATATAACTCAACAATAATTATATATCCAACACTCTAATTATCATCCGACCTAACTATTAAACCCATTAAAATCTAAAAAAATTAAAAATCCGATCCGACCCGGATCCTAGTCCAACCACCGAACCGGTTCGAACCGACAGGTTCACAAAGAAGAAAACGAGTTACGGTGGGTCGTACTAGTTGCACAACCGAATCTCGGTCCTATACGAGTATAACAACATTGCTTATACATGTATGTTTAATTTCATGATGGCTCAAAACTTGAGTGCCAAGAAAGATCTTCTCGAGATTTTCAAAATGCTAATGTGCTGTTGTATATTATTAGATTCGAATTCAAATATGTTATTGGTCTGGTCATTTTAATATTGAAACATTAAGATTTGAGTATAATTTAAAGTCAACATTCACTTTGTTTACTACTTCCTAACTTTCTGAAAAAAGGATAAAGAAACCGCGTCACTTAAGTTGACAATAATATTATCATCTAGCTATATAAACCAAGCAAAACAAACACAGCAGCACCAAAACACGATTAATAAAAATGAAATTCAGAGGTTACGTGTTCTTCTTAGTTGTTCTTTTTACTCTTCTTCTGATGTCTTCACAAGCAAGAAATCTTCAAGCCTCTCAACAACTCCATATCATCAACCCGCCCTCCGGTACGTATGATCATTAATCACTTAACGTATATTAATATCTATGTTTTGTGAGTAACGTATATTAATATCTATGTTTTGTGAGATAACTTTTCAAGTGAAAAAGAACCAAAACGATCAAACTTATTTTTTCTTATGTTTACTCTCTGCAGAACCCATGAAAAGAGCAAAAGGACTATTCGATGAAAAGGTAGGCGGCTACGGTTGTTGGAAGTGCTGGAATCAGCATCGTCACCGTCGCCTATAGACCATATGGTCGTGTTGGTCGATTTGTGAGTATAGATGTAATAGGAACACATGATGGTTGAATTGATCATCTATGCAACTATGCTAATATTTATGTAGGTCAATCTTGATGAGTATGGGTCAAATTGGGGTCATCTAGAAAGCTTATTTACGTATATGATCGATTTTTAGTCTTTTTAATTGGTTTTGTGTAGGTTAATTAGAGTCAAGTTAGTGGTTTAGCGGTCTTTGTTATCTTTAGGTACATGTAAGGGTTTATTTTCTATTTAATGTAAGTTTTTGAGTTGAATGAAACTAAGCGACCAAGATAAGCAATAAACTCTTCTTTGTACGTGAGTTTTCTGTGAGATTTATCGAGGTTGAAGGCCAATAAATTATGGTGATGCATTGTATGCCGTTCTATTTATGAATTTTGGTAATATACTCATATTCATCTTTGTTTTGTGAGTAGCACAGAAGTAGGGATCTTACTTCAAACATATTGTTAATTTGAACGTATTCATTAAATTAAGCAAATAGTGAAAGAAAAATATGGCTAAAGTTATCTAATTTTGATCAAGTAAGATACTAGAAAATAAATGAAACGTATAGTATAGTAAACAATGATATATACCTTTTTTACTGTAACCTAACCCTAAATAAATGAAAGTTAAAAATTAACATTTTGTCACAAGGTAGTCGTCAAGTGAAGGGAAAAATTAATTTATACTGAATATAGTTATCGTTTCAATGCTCGTAATAAATAATGGATGATTGGGTACCACACGAAACGACCTATAGATAAAACCTTGGGCGAATAAGACGACACCGATAGCCCCGGCCGCGGCTGAACCATGCCCTATAAGAAAGGGAGCCGCGGCTACCACTCGCCCACCACATACCTTAGGCCGCGGCTGGCATACCAGAGCCAGAGCCGCAGCACTTTGCATCCAGGCACACAAGCCGCGGCTGGTATAGCTTTGGCCGCGGCACACCCCCTTTTTATTCTTACAAGTCGGGTAGATTCGCGACCAAGTCATTAATCAGTTGGACTTCTATAAGGGAACAAGGAGAATCAAAGACCAAACATAATACCACCAAAACGTATAAGACAAACCTAGGGAACAACCAGTCCAAAGTCAAATATAATGACAAAGTACATTAATTCTAAGTGCAGAAACCCTTTGCATAAAATAAGAGGAGATCTTCTGTCCAAGGAAGATCCACTCTGAAATACTCTCTAAGACATACTGAAAATAGAATCAGGTTTTAAAGTAAGACCAGTATAAATACCCCAATAGTTTCCTTTGTCAAGACATCAGAAAACTACCACTACTCATAAACCGGAGTTTCCAGCCTAATCACCCTTAAGCACTGCTTCATGATTCTTGATCACTAGATCAAGTTTTCTTGTAGCAACATTTGGCGCCATCCGTGGGACCCTTTGATTTTACCTAAAAGGTGATTATCATGGACTCCGACCAACTAACTCCCTGCCACGATACCGCCGACAGAATGGCAAACCCGCATGTTATTTCCTCTCCCTCAGGAGTGGTGAACACTGGTTCGGAGGGAGGAAATAACCTCAACACCATAGCCACCACCACACCAAACAACACGGTTATCACTCCCGAGTTCCTTAACCAAAACCGAGAGCAAATTTTGCTGCTACTGTAGCAGGAAGAGAAGGAGCACCGATTGAGGGATGTTCGAACTCGTCTGGAGTACGAAGAGGCACCAAGGATAGAGCACGAAGAGGGGGGAGAATACAATGACGATGGGAGGCCGCATGAGGAGGAAGAACACAAGACAGTAACAAAGCAGGGAGGAATTACACCCCCAGAAGGACAGGCTTGCAAGATGACTTCAGTAAGCCTTACCGTCCTTCAACCGCGAGAGCCCGGTCGAAGTTCATCCCAAAGATAGCAGAATTCATTTTCCCACCCAAGCTAAAGATGCCTTCAAATGTAGGAAGGTATAATGGGGCAGGAGACCCGGAGGATCATTTGGTCGTTTTTGTGGGAGCAGCGGAGGTGGAGCAATGGTCCGTACTAGTTTGGTGTCATATGTTCGCTCAGACCCTCACCGGGGCAGTCCGGGTTTGGTTTGACAGTCTCCCGGCCGGCGCGATCAACGATTTTGAAGAATTAGAAAGCCGCTTCTTGAGAACTTCAACCAACAAAGATTATCATCCAAGGACCCTACGGAGTTACACAGTATCAAGAGGGGAGATGGAGAATCAATAGAGAACTTCATCACCAGGTTCTCTAAAGAAAGCATGCAGGTAAGGGGAGCTGATGAAACCATACGAATATCAGCTTTCATTCACGGTGTAAAAAACGATCAACTCGTCGAAAGATTCCACGAAAGCCTCCCGAAAACAGTAGACGAAATGCTAGAGCGCGCGAAGGCATTCATGCGTGGAAAGAGAGCGTGCGAGCAATTGCGTGAGAAGGTTTCCAAGAAACTGACACTCCCACCATGGGATCTGCAGAGAAGGCCAGCAGGACCCAAGATCTGGGAAAGACAACGTTTCCAACCTCGTTTCACTCAATCGAGCTCAACCTTGCATCCTTGTTCCCACTTACCCACCAGAAGCTCATCTAGTCCTCAGGTAACACTCCCTCCTCTGACTAAAACGCCGAGCAAAATTTTGGCCACCGAAAATGTGAAGGTCGCCAAACCGACTCCGTTGAAGCCAGGGGTAAAACGAGACGCGAGTAGATATTGTGAGTTCCACGGGGAACATGGGCATACCACGGACGACTGTTTCTCGTTAAAGAGACAGATCGAACTAGCCATCAAAACAGGGAAGCTGGCCCACCTCTTGAAGGAGTTAAAGAAAACACCACAAACGGGAGAGAAGAGAAAAGAAATATTCATGATCCAACCCATCAGTCATGCTAGCAAGAGGGCTGCTGACCACATGGAACCATGGATGGCTCAAGAGATATCCTTTCCCCCAATCCATGGCGGAAGTTTTGCCAGTGGCCCGGTCACCGTCTCAGCCATTATCGCAGGCCACCAAGTGCATCGAGTATATGTGGATAGTGGAAGCAGCGCAGAAATCATGTACGAACATTGTTTCTTATAGTTGGATGAAGAGATCAGGAAAAACATTGACACCAGGACTCACATGTTAACAGGATTCACAGGAGAGTTGGTTCAACCATTGGGCCAACTCCAGCTGCCGGTTATTATCGGAAACCATACCGGTTGGCGCGAGGTGGTGATGACTTTTCTGGTGGTTTGATAAGAATCGTCGCATAACGTGATCTTGGGAAGGCCCGGTTTGTGCACGTTAGGGGCTGTTATATCCACGGTTCATGCACCAATCAAGTTTCCCACCCCCGCGGGGGTAGTTACCATCTACTCCAGTCGAGAGTGTAAGGATGTAAGGGCACTAAAGATGAAGGGTCAAGATACTGTGGAAGATACCATTCACCCAACACGGGAAAAATGGGTAGTCAATCCAAAATTCCCCGAGCAAAAGATCACAATTGGAGGGCAGTTGGGAGACGCGACTAAAGATCGGCTCAGGCGTTTGCTGCAAAGTAACCTAGACATCTTCGCGTGGGAACCATCAGACATGGCGGGGGTGCCACGAGATATCACAGAGCATGAATTGAAGACGTATAAGTCTAAGGAACCTATAGTGCAAAAGCGAAGACACATGGGGGAAGAAAGAAGCAAGGCCGTTGTTGAAGAAGCAAAGAAATTGTTACGCGCCGGGATCATGAGGGAGGTACGATACCAGACCTGGGTGGCTAACCAGGTGATGGTAAAAAAAGGAGACGGGACCTGGAGGATGTGCATCGACTTCAAGGATCTCAACAATGCCTGCCCCTAAGACTGCTACTCGCTTCCGGAGATAGACTTAAAGGTAGACTCCTTAGCGTCCTTCCCTTTAAAATTTTTTTTGGATGCATACAAGGGATACCATCAGGTGCAGATGGCTCGGGAGGATGAAGACAAAACCGCGTTCTATACAGATGTAGGCATTTTCTGCTTTACCAAAATGCCGTTCGGATTAAAGAACGCCGGTGCAACATACCAACGACTAATGGATAGGGAGTTCAAAAGTCAAATTGGAAGAAACATTGAGGTTTATGTTGACGATATAGTAATCAAAAGCCACAGTGAAGAGTTCTTGTTAGAAGATATAGCAGAGACCTTCGGGATGTTACGAAGTATGAATATGAAGTTGAACCCCCAAATGTGCTCCTTTGGGGTGGAGGAAGGAAAGTTTTTGGGGGTAATTGTGACAAAAAACGGGTTCGAAGCTAACCCAGAAAAGGTAGCAGTCGTGCTCAAAATGCCGCCACCAAAATCAATTAGAGAAGTGTAAGCGCTCAATGGGCGCTTGGTGGCACTCAACAGGTTCCTATCCAAGCATGCGGAGCGGGCTCAACCGTTCATGGCTGTATTAAAGAATTGTTTGGGGAAGAAGAACTTCGCATGGTCTCAAGAGGCGGAGGTCGCTTTTCAACAGATGAAGAGTTACCTGAGCAGTTTGTCAACACTTGTGGCCCCATTCCCGGGCGAAACATTGATCGTGTATTTGTCGGCCGGGAGCGAGGCTGTAAGCGCTGTGCTGATGACTGACAGAAGTGGAGATCAAACACCGATATAATTTATCAGCAGAGCATTGAAAGATGCAGAGACACGATACCCCCCAATGGAGAAGCTTGTGCTGGCCCTAGTACACGCTTCTAGAAGGCTACGACGATACTTTCAAGCCCATGCGATCGAAGTATGGACGAGCCATCCAATACAGCAAATCCTTGGAAACCAGAAATATCGGGCAGATTAGCGAAATGTGCGATTGAATTAGGAGTTTTTGGGACCCAATACAAACCAAGGGTCGCAATGAAAGGCCAGGTTGTGGCCGAGTTTTTAACTGAAATACCACACGATGAAGACAAAGAATTGGTGACTGGTGCAACACCGGGTGATTGCGAGAAAGAAAAAGAATGGCGCCTACACACAGATGGAGCGTCAAATGACGAGGGATCAGGGGCAGGATTGATACTTGTTGGACCAGGTGGGGAACAAGTAACCTACGCACTCAGATTGGCCTTCAGAAGCTCTAACAACGAGGCAGAATATGAGGCATTAATAGCAGGCCTCAGGTTGGCAAGGCAAATGAAGATTAGGAGATTGCACGCCCATGTGGACTCACTACTAGTCGCAAACCAGGTTAACGGATCCTACGATGCGAAAGAAAACACAATGAAGTTGTACTTGAGTAAATCAAAGGAAATAATGGGCGATTTTGAAAAGTGAGAGGTCTCACACATTCCGCGCAGCAAAAACAAGAAAGCGGACGCTCTAAGTTGGCATCTATAACCTTTAGCCATCTCGCCAAGGAAGTAAGAGTGGAGGTACTTCAAACACCATCAGTAGAAACAAAAGAAGTAACAACAGTCAGAAATGAAGAGGATACCAGCTGGATGTAGCCAATCATATGCTTCCTGAAGGATGGTGACCTTCCGGGTGAAAAGGTAGAAGCAAGAGCATTGCAAGCAAAGGCGCTGAACTACGAACTGCAACACGGGATACTTTACCGTAGGTCCTACATGGTCCCGCTCCTAAGATGCTTAACCTCTGACGAGGCCAACTACGTGGTTCGGGAGATACATGAGGGTATTTGAGGTATACATGCCGGACCGCGAATGGTGGTGGCAAAGGCGATGGGAGCCGGATATTACTGGCCGGGGATGCATAGGAGCGCGGTGGAAGAAATTCAAAAGTGCGAGAGCTGTCAGAGACACGCCCCTGCTTGTTATAGACCCAAAAACGACATGATCCCAGTCACTACTACTTGGCCATTCCAGAAATGGGCCATGGACATCGTTGGCCCATTCCCGACCTCAACAGCGGGACTGAAGTTCCTCTTGGTCGCAGTAGATTATTTCACCAAGTGGAAAGAAGCAAAGGCTTTAAAGAACATTTCAGGGCAGCAGGTGAAGAAGTTCGTATGGGAAAACATCATATGTCGTTTCGGGTTACCACTTTTCATTGTAACAGATAACGGGAAGCAGTTCGTAGAGAACCCGTTCAAGTCATGGTGCAAAGAACTGATGATCACTCAAATTTTCACTTCAGTAGCACACCCGCAGGGTAATGGGCAGGTAGAAAGGATTAACCGGAGCATCGTCGAAGGCATCAAGACAAGGTTAGGACTAGAAGGAAGAAATTGGGTGGAAGAACTGCCAAATGTCTTATGGGCTCACCGGACCATGCCAAAAACAAGTCACGGGGAAACCCCCTTTAGCTTAACATACGGGTCAGAGGCAATGATCCCAGCGGAGATAGGAATGCCCACATCTAGAGTCACACAAGCTCGAGCAATGGACAATGAAGCAGAACTACGGCTCAACCTGGACCTACTGGAAGAACGAAGGATGATCGCAGCGATAAGAGAGGCCAAGCACAAGCAAGAAGTTGATCGATACTACAACTCGCGTGTTAAAAAACAAACTTTCAGAGAAGGAGATTATGTGCTGCGAAGCAATGAGGCCAGCCGAGTAGAGGAACAAGGAAAGCTAGGGCCACACTGGGAGGGCCCGTACCTGGTGGTAAAGGTCGGAAAAAACGGGGCGTATGAGTTAGCTCATTTGGATGGAACAACCATCCCATGAACCTGGAATGGGGCACAGCTCCGTAAGTGTTACATGTAGCCTAGTTTATTACCATGTTGTAACTCAATTTTGGTTAAAGAAGGTGCAAGCGGGCACCAGCAGTTACATTCACACAAGTGCTGTACCTGTGCCTAACAAAAACTCAAGCACAACTATTACGAACAAAAGAAAAAAAAATATATATAGTAATAATAAAAAGATGCACACAAGCATCAAACGAGAGCAGACAACCAAGCTCAGCGTACGAGCAAGTAATCACGCTCAACACATATCAGGGGTAAAAGCCAAACCCAATAAGAAGGAGCGAATAACCAAGAGCTCAAAGTATGTTTGTACCTAAGCAAATAACAAAGCCTAGCGTACTTCAATAAGGATGATCAGTTAGCCACAAGTCTTTCAAATGAGAGCAAGCAACCAAGCTCGAAATATATAGACAATGAGCAACCAAGTTTATTTATTAGGCGAGCAAGTGATCAAGCTCAAAGCGATTAAAAAGTACGACATTTCAAACCAGTCAACACATGATCAATTCATGCATCAAGCCGCGGCCAACATATGCTCAAATGCAGCCGCGGCCGGGCGGCCAACTCATGGCCAACACGTGGCCAAACCACGGTCAACATACGACCAACATAGGCATCAAGCCGTAGCCATGGTCAACACGCGACCAATCCATGGCCAATACGTGGCCAACGCGAAGCCAATGTAAGAGCCAAGCCGCAGCCGCGGCCGAAATAAAGATGCCAAATGAACAATCGCGACACATCACAAATCAACACACGAAAAAAGCACAATAAATACGCAAAGTAAAAAAGATAGAACAAAGTCGCTACATAAGCAAATATGATAACAAGTACATAATCGAGATCCACAAGAAACAAACTAGTAACCCAAATACATCACCAAAAGACCAAGATAGCAAACACCGTCAACCTAACCAATAGAAGGGGGGTTAAAATTGGTCGGTGATATGGAAGGATTAGGCCCATTGGGCCCTCCAGTAGGGGGAGGAGGGCAGAGAAACGTCTTCAGATCGTCAAACTCAGAATTGGCAAAAGCAGCAATAGTCTGCGACATGGGAAAGGAAGTCTCGTCAAAAACTTTTGAGCGTTCCCGCAATTCATCCAAGGCATCAGGATAGAAGTTCTTTGCCTCTTCAGCTCTCTTAACTTCAGCCGCCAGTTGAACACCATCCATAAGGCCCGAATTGTAACCGACTTTATCCGCTAATGAATCAATCTCGGCCAGTAGATCAAGGAATTCGTTACTCTCATGAACTTTGTTAAAAGCCAACTCAATCCCATGAGAAATAAGCCATTTTTTCTCAGACACATGTAAGGCAGTCAGAGCCTCAAGCTCAGAAATACGCTCGGATGATGATGCCTTGTGATTCTTTAACTTAGTGTTGACCCATTTAAGAGTGGCAAGGCTCTCTTGAACACCACCAAGCTTCTGGTCAAGAACCTTTTTCTCATTTTCAGCTCTTTCACAAAGAGACAAGATGGAGACATTCTTGTTCTGCAATGACAAGACCTGTTTCTTCAACTCTCGAACTTCCTTATTACTCTCGAGCCAACGATTGTGAATCTCCACGAAATAAAGGAGCCCGTCAACAATGGCAGAACAACCCGAATCCGATAACTATCGCTTCGTACAATCTTCAAGTCTGGAAATCTCAGCTGAAGGACGCACAAAAAATAGAAACTCCCTGCAAAGCTCGGGAGTATCTAGTAGAGTATTATTGGTCAGGTCCCAGTCAGGCATAAACTTCTCTAGTGGATTCGGCTCTTCCCCCTCAGTAGAGCCATCAAGCACACAATCATTCTTAAGCTTTTTATATATTATATATTTTTTACTATAACCCTTACCAAATTATTATTCAGTCATGATCCTTTAAAAAAAATACAAATCATACACTAATTCTAATCCTAACACTAAAGCCACCACAACAGCCACTGATTTGTTTTGACTTTTACCCCCAAGTACCGTGGATCAAACTTGAGACCACCATCAGCACCAATGTTTTCTTCTTTTGAGCTCACTGTCACCTCTGTAATCAACCTTCGAAACGAACAACATAGCTGCCTATCAAGGCCTTCTTCTATGCAAGAGAGGGGCGATATCCGTAGTGAGGTAAGCGAGTCGAGGGGTTGCGTTTTAACTTTTAAGTTTAGAGTAATTACATAAATGATCCCCGCTAAATCAAAGTTAATTAAATAAATGCTCCTTTTAGTTACAAAAGGGTATTCTAGTGATCATATAATCATAATTTAATTACAGATATGTTAATGAAGTTTGTGTATATACTCAAGCTTGTTACAAAATCGCAAGTCTCAGACTTATTACCTTTTCATTTTCTTTGTACCCAAACTTGTACCTAAACCATACCATAGGGATAATTCGTCTAGTTGGCTTATAACATCAATAAGTTACTATGCCAATTTGTAAAAGCTTTCAACCATTAACCAAAAGTCAAGGTTTCAAACCTCACAACTCTCAAAAAACTTATGTTAAGCTAACCATATGTCCAACCTGTTGGATTATGTACGGTTTCGGTTACGTTACGTTGCCAACCGAGCTATGACTCGTAAGAGTTACACCTTGGGCAACAAATATTAAGTCCACTTAATTTGATTAACTGGCACTTACGAACTATATCGGGTTTTTATAATTTATAATTGTTATAAATTATATAGTATAAATGTTTATTTATTAAACGTTGATTTTAGTTTAATAGCGATCGTGATCTGTAAAGAAAACAAAAATGAGGACTATAGGCCATGGATGTTCATGTGATTGCATGTGCATTGTCTTCACCTTTTTCATTTATAATTCGTAGTGGAGGGAGCACTACCATTTTCATTTCTGGTTTGTAGTGGAGGGAGCACTACAATTTTCATTTTATAATTAGTAGTGGAGCACTACAAAGATGGTGGAAGAGATAATCTTGTGCAGGGTTTTTTGCTCGAGAGAAAGACTTGATTGTTTCTCTTGATCTTCCTAGAAGAGCCATCAATCTCATC
>BJCN01330499.1:2542-12903 GCA_018326445.1 Flaveria brownii
ATCCGGCTATAGGTAGTATTATATATATCTTCTCCCTGTAACTCATTAGATAAGCGATTTGAGTCCAAGTGTCTTGTAATCCTTTGAGTTGAGAAGCAATATATAAAAGTACCTTGAAAAATTACTTGCTGTGTTAAATTTTCTTACTGTTTGTTACTTGTTATATTGTGATCAACCCTTCATAAGACTGCTTGCTGGGTGTTGATTCATAGTGAGTTGAGAGAAAAAAACCACCCATAGTCGATCCTGCAAACTTAATCATCAGTTATTTATGCTTGATTTACACTGAATTTCGCTTACAATAATGATTATGAACGTAATAAATAATATACAATCGAAATCGAGCGGTAAATAACTGCAAATTGAGTGTGAGTCTATGATAATTAAGCTAGTAGGATTGTTATTAGTAATAAAAGTAAAAGTTTAGATTATCACTGTCCAAATTAACAGTATAGATTATTATTAGCCAATAAATAATAGTTTTGATTATTAAAATCTAATTTATCTATTTAAAATTCACTAAAAAATTAAATTTCTTTAAAACTAATAATAATACTGAAAAATATCGTACTTTGTGCAAAAAAAAACTTATGTATATATATTCTTTTTATCAAGGCTACTATTCACGAGACTTTATTTTATAACAGATTATTTATGAGAATAGATTAGGTCTTTCGGTTTGTATTTTTTTATGTTTGATTTGGTGGATGGTTGTGTGGTGGCAACACCCTATTCTATATTTTATACAACATTTGGGTATCCGGCCTTGTTTACAAAATTTAGACGTGTTTATTATGATATGTGACATAGATGGGTAAATTCCCATGATTTGTTTTTTTTTTATTTAATTTGTTTGGTTATATGAGATAAGTTGTTAATGTCTATTTATTCATTTTGCTTCTTTTGTTAGATTGCTTATCGTCTATTATGTAAAGTATATTTTAGGTTTCAACACTTAAAGCCTTTTAATTTATGTGATAAGAATATCATAACAAAATAAGTTATTAAGGATATATGAAATCAACAACCAAAGTATTTGTGGACTAAAGACATCAAAATGTGTTAAATATGTGTAAGACTTTAACTTTTAACCATTTTAGTTAAATTACAAGTTGCTCTAGCTAGCCATCTTGAAATATATAAAATCAGAAAAACCTTTTTAATAAAAAAAGACTTAAGTTCAAACCTTACCTATTTAAACATTAAATTAAAACTTATTCGAGTTAACCATCAGGGCTTGCCCTGGTGGCCACCTCGATGAGGGTTAGAGCTCGGTTGGCCAAAGGTCACTGGTTCGAACCTGAGGGGGGGAAGGTTTACCCACAATATGTGGGGTTCCTGCCCGAAGGTTTTCCCACCCAGCTCGTGGCCCCAAGGGGCTCTGTAGCGCGGACCCGGTTAAGACAACGTAAGTCTACACCCCCGATCTAGCCATGGGGCGGGGGGGACTCGAACTGGTGTGGTCCGGGTTGTCAAGGTAAAGGATTTCCGCTGAGACACTCACCTTCCAAAAAAAAAAAAAACTTATTCGAGTTAACCGTCTTGAAATATATAAAATCAAGAAAACATTTTCTTAATAAGATAAAACGTATGAAATATCTTCTTAAGAAAACCCGAGTTTAGACCTTACCTATTTAAACATTCAGGAAAATTCGTAATTAAACTAATATGAATTATTATGTCTTGATCCGGTCTTCATAAAATTGTTTAATCCCAAAAGAATTATTCATAAACATTCGGTCAGACCCAAGATTTTAGTAAACGATCCCACAAATTCACACCATTTTCTTCACAAATTACACACAATCAAACCCCTGACAAACACAAAACAACAAATTTTGCTTCTTTTGCACATGAATCAAACACATAGATCCCCCAAATCACCGGTGATTCTCCCGGGGTCTGTTCAGGTGTATAATCAGAGTTCAAGCTCCACTTCAAAATCGAGCTCTAATTCTGTATATGGGTTGCAGAGGAATCAACAACCGAAGGCGAAGAAAGAGACCTCTGTTTTTGGGTTCATAGCTAGGGTTTTGACTTGCAGAGGTGATATTGTTGTTGATGATGAAGATCATGATCCACCTGCTGCAAATCATTGTAAGTTAAAGATTGGATTTTGTGTTTCTTGATGTGATTCTTGAGAATTGAATTTTGTGATAAGAATGATTTTAGCGAATTTGGGATTAGGGTTTTAGGAGATTAGTAATTTGGTTGAATCTTGTTATAGTTTGTGTTCTGAATTGTGCTCATAGAAGGAGTATTTCAAATGTTTGACTGTGGAAAGTCAAATGATTTGTTGATTGATCTTTGTGCAGAACGGGAGATTGACAAGGGTTGTTTTGGTTGTAGATTGAAAAATGAATATTGCATTAGACTATGAATACAAACTAAAAGACTATGAATACAAACTAGGATGTTATGACATTTTGGAGCTATAAGTTTTGTAAATTTGATGTTTGAGAAGCTTAAGGGTTGACTTTGTGAAGTCAAAAGAGGAAGTAACAGTAGATATGCTGCATTTTCCATCAGTTTAAGAGAAGCTATGCAAGCATAAGTGTTTCATAATTGAGTAATCGTGACTCGAATCTTGCACAACTTTTTGGTGATAGGGTGTCAATCGCGCCAGGTTGAATAGTTAAACAAACCCAAACACGGTTCATATATTTATTTGTCACAAACATCAACCCTAATCCAGATACATGTATATTACGTAACTAACGGGACCAGTTTAACCCATTCATCTAAATGAGTCAAACGGGTTGATGTGTTGGCGGGTTGTAATTAAGTTGTAAATGTGCCAAACGTGTTGGAATGTTAATAATGAATAGGTTAACATGGCTGTGTTTGCGCTTACATGTTTAATTAAACGAGCTAGATATGACAACCCAAAACCTGAGTATTTTTGTGTCATGTTACTACTCGTATCAGGCGAGGGCGGGCCTTGGCGCAGCGGTAAAAGCTGTTCCTAAGGGACCAAAGGTCTCAGGTTCGATCCGTGGAAACGGCCTCCCCATAAAAATGTGGGGGAAAGACCGCGTACATCTTCCCTTAAATAGGACGGACCCTCCCTGGACCCTGCGAAAACGCGGGAGCTCTTTGCAGCACCAGGTCCGCCCTTTTTTTACTACTCGTATCAGGAATTACCACCTGTAATATATTAGTCCTGCATAAAGTAGTTGTACCATACACAGAAATATGTTTTAGAACCTATGTCTGGTGCGGAAAACTTGGGCAGTGAACACAAATTTGTTTAACTCGCGGTTGGATTTGCATTGGATTTACAGAAAGTATAACAAGAGTGTTGTTTTCCTGCAGCTTTCACGCATACTTCTTTAGGAAGCAACGTAAAGCTTAACCACTCAACTTCCTCTGCGTCTTCTAAGGCATTTGATGGACTACAAGGCACGGATGAGTTATCTTTTCAAGATATTTGTAAAGCAACTGGAAATTTCTCTGAGGCAAATATAATTGGGGAAGGAGGATTTGGAACTGTTTATAAGGGCAAATTGAAGAATGGTTCCGTCATTGCTATAAAGCGTGCGAAAAAGGTTCCGTTTCTTACACATATTTACATCTTCTCTTGTAGGTTGGCAGGTTGAATGGATGACCCGAACATGCCATATATTTATTTGTGTCAATAGTATTAACCTCAACCCAAATACACTTAAAATTATGTAACCTAGACACGATCCTTTTAACCCATTTAATCATTTATCTAAATGAGTCAAATGGTTGATGGGTTGTAAACGGTCGCTGTTGTAATCAAGTTTTAAACGGGTCATAAAAGGTTCGATAGGTTGTAATAAATGGATTAAACGGGTCATAAACAGTTGGCTGGTTAACCTTATAAAATATATATTTTTACTTTGATTTTTAATAGTTGACGGATCAACCTGAGAACTTGACCAATTTAATTTAATAGGATATGCCAAACACAATATGCTTATGAAACGGGTTTAACCTAAGTAAAATCTGAATAAATGTCAATAATTTCGTATAATTTAGTAGTATAATTTCATGTCGTGTGTCGGCTCATGTCAATAAATGTCACCCCTAACTAATGCCTTAAACATGATGATTTAAGTTAACGATTTTTCCAAGAGCTCGTGTGTCGCTCAGACGCAAATGTTTTTATTCTCATCTTGGGATGTTAAGTTTTTGTGCTTTATTTACATATGTTAATGCAGGAGATTTATGACAAAGAGGTACCAGTGGAGTTCAAAAACGAGATACTAACATTATCAAAGATTGAGCATCTAAATCTGGTCAGATTCTATGGATTTATAGAGCATGGAGACGAGCGTCTCATCTTGGTAGAATATGTTTCAAATGGAACTCTTCGTGAACATTTAGATGGTAGGCCAACACTTCTTTTAAAAGGGCAGTTTCATCGTTTCACATCGGTCACGATGTTTATATATATAGGTCACAATCTTGTTGGTTCAGATTATATAAAGTATAATAATAAGTTACTTTTCTCAGGTATACGTGGAAATGGACTTGAAATCGGAGAGCGTCTAGATATCATGATCGATGTAGCTCATGCAGTTACATATTTGCATGCATATACAGGTAGTTTTTCATGATAACATTCTTAAAGAACTGATAAAAGTTCAAGAATCATACGTAAACCATTTTCTTTAATTTTTTTGCAGATCAACCAATAATCCACAGAGATATAAAGTCGTCGAATATACTGATTACTGACAAATTGCGCGCGAAAGTTGCTGATTTTGGATTTGCCCGCATAAAAGTTGAAGATTCTGACGCCACTCATATTTCAACTCAAGTCAGAGGAACCGCAGGCTATATGGATCCTGAATACATCAGTACATACCAACTTACCGATAGAAGTGATGTGTATTCCTTTGGGATTTTGCTTGCGGAACTTGTGACTGGAAGATACCCAATCGAACTAAACAAACCGAATAATGAGAAATTTACAACAAAATGGGTAAGTAAATAAAAAATTTAGTAAAAAATAAACGACCCGAATTGACCCATTTTCATTTGCAGGCACTGCAAAGACTAAAAGGAGGGGAGGTGGTGCTGGCAATGGATCCAAAGCTGAGGAGGAACCCGTCATCACTGATGGTGGTTGAAAAGGTTCTAAGACTAGTGAGACAATGTGTGGCCCCCACGAGGCATTTGAGACCGTCGATGAAGAAATGTGCTGAGATCTTGTGGAGAATTAGAAAAGATTACCACGAACACATTGATGTTATGGCGGCCGCAAACCATTCTGTACAGGTACCACATATTGATGCTAGAAAGAATCGTCTTGAGTATTTCGGTATTGAAGATAGTAGCAGCAACCAAAGATTCCAATCTGCATAGAAGTTGTATGATAAAGGTTTTGTATGTAGAAATTTATTTAAAGTGTGTATATGTATCTTCTATTCATATGTTTTCTTTATTTGCCCACACATATACATATACATTTTTTGGTAATTGGTATTTAAGTATTTTGGTTGATTATTAATTGTACACATATTCGAGTTTTTGTGTAATAATAGTAATAATATAATAATAGCTTTGTGACAAGTTGGTTATTCTTGACATGAGACATACATGTACTTGGTTTGAGGGTTTAAGGTTCAAGGCTTAGGACATCCGTATTATTTCACCATTATCGTCTAATGTTGCATCATTGTTTTAATGCTTTGTAGGTTTAACGTGAGAATGAACTAAAGCGAATTACATTTTTAACAAGACAGAAACACCAAGGATAAAGAAAATGAGCAATAGAATTGGATGGCACTAGAGTTGAAAATTGAAATGCAGAAAGAATTAATGTAAGTTGGGGTGTGGATTGACTGGTTTGGTTTAGTTCTTCTTGAACTTGGGCTGAGTTGGTGTTTCTTTCTTCTCGGAACCGGGCCGAATTAGTGTTTCTTGGGCTGAGGTGTCACAAAGGGAAGGAACAAAAGAAAGAAAGCAACAGTTTCAACGGGAACAACAGTGTCTGGGGCTCTGGGCGAATCAATGACCCCACAAGGGCGCACAGTCCCTCAGCTGCGCTGAGCGAAAAGAATGAACAATGTGTTCACATACTTGTATTGACTCATGATTGGTTATCATCCTCCTACGGTCGTAAGGAGACTGGTATAAATTGTATTGTATGTTCAGTATTGCAATTCAGCACTTGAAGCCAAAATTGGAGCTGAGCTGAAGAACCCACCTAAGTCATGGCCTGTTGGGTTAGACAAGGACTGAGCTGTGGTTGGATGCCATATGAGCCGTAGCTGGGGCTGAGATAGGGTGAGCCGCAATTTGCGAGTGAAGTTTGCTTAAACTTCTCAGTCTTCAAGTCGAAACCTAGTTAGAGTAGATGGCTATTGTTTCCAACTTTCTATTTTGTTATTTTGTATTCAAGTTGAGTTACGATTTGCTTGTGTAGCAAGGTAGGGTAGTAGTATAAATACGTAAGTTAAGATCTTGATAGTTTACATCATTGTATTCACTTGAAGTTATTAAGAAAAAGAGTCGCACTAGTTTGTATAGCCATCTTTGTTTGGTCTAGCCTTTAGTTGCGGCTGAAAGTGAATGCTATGAATGCATGTTATAATCAAAAGACACATGTTATGTTCTCAAACTTGCTAGGCATCACTTGTTGGTAATCATTTGCTAGTGAATGCTATGAATGCATGGTGTCCTCATAGGCTCATACAGGGAGTATTTGAAAAGCGAACCATGGTTTTCACATGCTCATACCTATTCCATTACTAATTACTTAACGTGGTTAGGGAAGCAGGACGTTTCATGAAATGTTGCATGGGTCCTACCGTCTAAGCAACGCTGCTATCTATTTACTTTGTTAGCTCACATGTTATAATCAAAAGACACATGTTATGTTCTCAAACATGAACCTACAGGTGATGGCTCATCTCTTTCCTTTTCAATTTTGTGTTAATGGGTTTCCTGTTTTACGGTTTAGTTGTACTTATTTGATGAACAGTTTAATTCACAGCACGTTGGAGTTTCATTAGCAGATTAACATAGATGGTAGGAGGGGTATAGGAAGACCAAAGTTAACGTGGGAGGAGTTGATTAAGCGAGACATGTTAAAGTTACACCTCTCTGAGCACATGATCGAGAATAGGAGTGACTGGAGCGTAGAATTAAGGTTAAGGACTGTTAGTGGGAATCGGTTAAGATAGCGCATACTTGTGACGTAGGTAGACTCTCATTTTCCTTTATATGTGAAATGTTAATACAAGATTAAAAATAAAGGTTATTAGGGCAATCGTAGAGCAGAGTAATTAGGAGTGTTGTTATCGAATGCACGCTTTTTATTTTAAAATTGTCTATCTTTTGTCGTTATGTTCTGCTAAACTATTATTTGATATATAGGAAATGTGTCTGTAATCTTTTGGTTTCTTTTCATTTCGAGTCGGGGGTCTTATTGGAAGCGGTCTCTCCATCCTAAAATATAGAGGTAAGATTTATCACCACCCAACCCCTCCCAAACCCTACTTATAGTGGGATAAATTGGGTATAGTGGGATATATTAGGTATGTTGTTGTATCTATCTATCTATATGTTTATAACCAAACCTTAATCCAAATACACTACCTCAACAGAATCCGCTATATCAAACAAGTTAACAAGCAAACTTTTTTATGCGCAAACATATTTGATGGTACTTCTTAAAAGTTGGGACACTCGAATAACTAATTTGATGTTCCAACCAAAAGTAGCACGAGATTGTGACAGAAAAGTCGATCAAAATACATGCAGCAAATCAGGTTTAAGGTAAAGCCTTACATCCCCACACACAGTCTTTCACTAATACAGGAACCTACAACTGAAACATCATGCACGAAGCATACCATCCTTATATGTTTTAATTACTGGGAGAAGCAGACCTACTCCTCACACTGCCACTCGAATAACTCCTTGAAGCAGACCTCGGGGAGACACTTGGAGAATGCCTCCTTGACCTAACCGGTGACCGGCTAGAAGAATAGCTCCTGTAATGCCTCCTTGGAGAAGAAGACACGCTCCTAGAAACACCCCGATACCGCCTGCTCCTGCTCCTGCTCCTGCTTCTGCTCCTGTATCGCCTCCTTGGAGAAGAGGAGACACTTCTAGAAACACTGCAATAACGCCTGCTCCGGCTGCGGTAGTCAGTTGAGTAGTCCCTGCTTGGACTCCTGTAGTCTAGTGAATAGTCCCTAGAGTGGTAGCGACCTCGCCTCCTGTAGTAGCGGTCTTCTGGAGTGTAGGATCTGGAACGGTAGCGGCTCCTCCTACGGTAACGATCTGTGGTTGGGGAGTAGGACCTACGCCTGCTGTATGGGGAGGTAGAACGGGAGTATGACCGTCGGCAACGCCTACTGTAACATGGAGAGTATGACCTGGACCTGGACCTGGACCTGCTCCTGCTTCGGTCTCTCTCAGATGAGTAAGATGGAGAACGGCTTCTTGAATAAGGAGAATACGTTGGGGACCGACGACGAGCTGCTTGAACCAACAAACGACGTTAGTTAAATGTCCATTTTGCCTTTGTGACGCATATAATTATGCGTAGGATGGAACATTTTGGTAACTTATACTTATTCAGTTCTGGTGGTGGACAATTATATCAGGACACAGGAAATAGTGTTTATGCATGCATGTGTTTGTGGATATGATTTGCAAATATACCATGTACAGTCCTCAGTCCAAGGTATCTTCCCGGGGTTGGGGTGCGACCTCTTCGCCTCCTTGCCTGTAATTTCAATAAGAAAGCATGAGCTCAATAAGCTACAATGTCTAGTTTGTGCAAGGAAAATAAATATTGCAGTCACTTTTAATTGGCATGGAAACATAGATATTTTTGAACGGTGCGGATAACATATAAAATTGCACAGAAAGAAAAAACGAAAGAAATGGGGATATACAACCCTGTGGGTTGATAGTCTGATATTTGCTTTTGATGTGATTTGTTAATTGGGGACTCTGATGAAGAGCTGCAACATACAGCAACCACTGTCAAAAAAACACTTCACCCAGGAAAGCAAACAACTTTCAAACTTGATAACACAAATATAAACAGAACTGTTGAAATATAATTAAGCTTAATTCGTCATCAACGCAATTGAAAAACAAACATATAAGAGGAACATGAGGGAATAAGAAACATTTACCTTCTCAACAGTGATGACACGACCCTCAAGAACAGAGCCATCCAAGTACTTGATGCATCGATCAGCTTCTTTGATACTGGACATGGATACAAACCCAAATCCACGAGACTCCCGTGTCCAAGGATCAGTCACAAGGCGAACATCTTCCACCTAACCATATACATTCCATCATTATGATCACATAATACCATAATCTTAAAATTGATCATAGGCATACATGATATCAACAAATAAATCACTTCCTTCTATCAAATGTTAATAATTTACTGATCATGGTTATACGTTGGCCAAAAATTAAATGTTTAGATATAGACATAGCATCTCAAACTTACCTTTCCCTCTGCTGAGAAGTGCTTCTCAAGGTCTTTCCTTGTGACACGCCTTGATAAACCAGTCACATACAAACTGTTTCCAGGGTTTTCAATGTCACTATCATCATAGCTCCTGCAACCCACTCAAATCAGTAACTACAAACGCACAAATGTAAATAATCTAACAATCTGTGGCTACAATAACTTGAAGTAGGACCCGTTTTTAGTATAAAAAGAATTAAACCAAATCACAAAGAACAAACGGTGTTCAATACTGTTCAAACTGTGCGAAGATTTAAAGAAACACTTACCGACTCCTGGATCTCGATCTAGACCTTGATACGGACCTGCTGTATCGCTTGTGTGGTGGTGAAGGAGAGGGGGAGTACCTAATGACCGAACCGAGCGATTTTGTGAGTTAGTAATATCCTTAAGAGTTTTTTTAATGACAAATCTATCCTACTCCTACTTCTAAATTACACCAAGGTACACCATGCCTGGGTTTTAACCCAGGACCTCCTCTCTAAGAGGCAAAGCCTCTACCAAGTGGGCTAGCCCCACATTGGCATATCCTTAAGAGTTAAGAACCAATACATAAGTAGTGTATGTAATCGACAGACATAAACATACCTTGACCTCCTCGAGTATGACATCCTGAAAAACCAAGGGAAAAGAACATGCTAAATTAGAGATGATGTGATTATGATCTATATGCAATTCAAAACAAAATTTCTAATTACAGTAATTAAGATCAAATATTCCATAATCGTAAACAATACTTAATTTGGATCAACAAGTAACACAAGATTCAACAAACACATACAGAAGAACTTAAACGAAAAACAAAACCTTACACCAATTACTAATGCATACAAGGAGATGAGAAATCAACAAAGTGACACATGAAACCTAAACAATA
>BJCN01330519.1:0-11858 GCA_018326445.1 Flaveria brownii
TCTTGGTATACGATTATGGTCATATGTCAGGGAAGAGGCCTCTCATGGAAGGGTATTTCATCAAACTCGTAAAACTCTATTGTTTTGTGAATCATGTCGTCGTTAAAGACTTGAAGTGGTGATTAATGTTTGTTTACAGAGAGCGCCTATTGATCCTTTTAATCGTGAAGGCAAACCATCGGCCACCCAAGGTGTCCCTCTTGGTGGGATGGGATAAGTTGTTTGCAAACAATGGGTTCGGTTTATAATTAATGGTTTTACGACATGATGTGTTTTGTTATGTTGTTTTCTTGCAGAAGTGGCAGCATAACCAGAGGGTTTAGAGGAGAATTTAGGCAGTTTCAGATAATTCCTGGTGCATGTGAACCTTCTCCTATGATGGCTAATCAATTCTCTGTAATGATCCACTCTTATAACTTATAATCTTATGCAATATCTTTCATAATTGATTTGTATATTTATAAAGATTTATACTTTCAATTCAGATTTTTATAACACGAGACGGTGGGAATAAAAAATATGCATCAGTTTTATCACCAGGTCAACATGATGGGACAGGGTAAGAACATAACACAGCAATATGCAACTCTTTATATCTTTGTGTATTTTTGATAGCTTAAGGTAATGACTATATGTAAATGTATTTGATTCAGATCAGACCAAGGTTTATCGTCATGGGGATGGAACTTAAGTGGTCATAATTCCACATACCATGCGTTATTCCCACGAGCATGGACAGTTTATGATGGTGAACCTGACCCTGAACTTAAAGTGTCATGTCGCCAAATTTCACCTTTTTTACCTCATAATTATCGTGATAGTAGTCTTCCAACCACTGTTTTTGTTTACACGGTATACAAATCTAAACTTAGTTGTAGTTTTTTTTAATGGAAACTTAGTTGTAATTCTCTGGTCATATTAGTGAATTTATATGGTTTCTGTTTTGTTTTTGTTAGCTCGTGAATACGGGCAAGGAAAGAGCACAAGTCAGCCTTCTTTTCACATGGGCGGTGTGTTTGATTTTGCTATCATATTTAGTAGAAATTCTAACATATTTATTCAGATGATATATATTTTGTAAATTTATGTAGAATTCCATTGGAGGAACATCACACTTTTCAGGAGATCATGTCAATGAGCCTTTCCTGTGAGTTTAATTAATTTATTTATTAGCATTAAGATATATTTTCTTCCTTTTTACACATTTAAGTCTTCGATAAACAGAGGTGAAGATGGAGTCTCGGGTGTTCTTCTACATCACAAGTAAGTTTAGAGTTCCATTTTGACTTGTTTACATCATCCATGAAGTGTTCTTTATGTAACAAAAAGATTAAGGTTACACTTTAATGGTGTAATACTAGATAAACATTCTAATGGAGATTATATGAAATGCAGGACAGCCAAAGAAAACCCTCCTGTTACTTTTGCCATTGCTGCCTGTGAAACCCAAAATGTAAATGTGACAGTTTTACCTAGTTTTGGATTATCTGATGATAGCTGTGTTACCGCAAAAGATATGTGGGGTAAAATGGCACAGGTAAAAGTTGAATCACTTTATAAAATCTTTTTTCTATAAAGTTTGATTCTTGTTTATAAAATCTTTACCACCCGTTCTGAATCTTCATATTAAATTATGTAACTGGATCTTGTCGCATTTAGGATGGATATTTTGACCGGGAGAACTTTAACAATGGAGCAACTTTTCCTTCATCAGCAGGGGAGGCTAATTGCGCTGCTGTATCAGCTTCCACATGGGTCGAACCAAATGGGAAGTGCACCGTTGCATTCGCTGTAGCATGGTCATCCCCTAAAGTCAAATTTATGAAGGGAAAATCATATCACAGGTTTCTAAATCTTTTAAGTGTTCGAATATGCATTCATATTTTCAGTTGTGATCTAATTTTTATATTGTTTTTGTTCTTCAGGAGGTATACTAAATATTATGGGACTTCTGAGAGAGCGGCTGAGGACTTGGTTCATGATGCTTTGACAAGTATGGCATTCTTCATCATGTTCTTGAGAACTAATATCATCAACATGTTATTGGTATTAATGTTGAGTTTATGCTTTAATTAGATTATAAGAGGTGGGAAGAAGATATCCAGAAATGGCAAAATCCGATCTTGAAAAATGACAACCTACCAGAATGGTAACTTCTTGTCCTGGTGCTTGCATTCTTTGAACATCCGATGGGTTATAGATTCATACTAGCTCATGTAAACCGGGTGGTGAGATTGGGTTTGGGTTGGCTTGTACCAATGAGGCGTAGACATCTTCTATCCAGCAGTTAACGCGTAAACTTCTATTATGAAACAATGTTACTACAATAATAATCTGACTTTTTATATAGAACAATTTACCTCGTCCTTATGTTTAAATTGCTGTTACTATGTTGTTCTGTCTTTAGGTACAAATTTACATTATTCAACGAGCTCTACTTTTTGGTTGCTGGTGGCACAGTTTGGATCGGTAATCATCTCTGCTAAACTGTTTCTGGTTGATTAGTAACTTCAGGCTTGTTAATATAGGGCTGTGTAGTATCCACTTGGGACCATCTAAACTGGTGGCCCGAACTGTTACAAGGACTAACCATGTAACAGTCCGGTCTGCAGTAGATATTTACTGGTTTCTGGTCCGGTCCTGTCTGTTCTCAACAGCGTGAACAGCCCTAGTTAATAATTTGAAGTAAATCTAATGATTGTTTATAACTCTGGTTCAGACACCCCACTACCAGCAGACGACTCTGGGAATGACCAGCATCTACTGAGGATGAAACAGAAAAGAATAACCTCTCCTGATGGCATTGAGGACAATGATTCAACATACGAAAATAATAGTTCTCTTACTAATTCAAGTGAAGAAGATGAAACAGAAACTCCCGGAAAACATGAAACCACAAATCTAAGTTCAGTATCACATGATGATGAAGAAGACGCAGGCCGGTTTCTTTATCTGGAGGGTGTGGAGTATATCATGTGGTGTACATATGATGTTCATTTCTACGCGTCATTTGCGCTTCTAGAACTATTCCCGAAGATAGAACTCAGTATCCAAAGGGAATTCGCAAAAGCGGTTTTAAGTGAAGATACAAGAAAAGTCAAGTTTCTTGCTGAAGGAAATTCAGGAATCGGTAAGGTTAAAGGTGCAGTGCCTCATGATCTTGGAACCCATGATCCATGGCATGAAATGAATGCATATAACATACATGATACAAGCAAATGGAAGGATTTAAACCCCAAATTTGTTCTTCAAGTATATCGAGACTTTGCTGCAACGGGAAATTTATCGTTTGGGACCGATGTTTGGCCTGCGGTTCGTGCTGCAATGGATTATATGGACCAATTTGACCGAGATGGAGACTGTTTGATTGAAAACGATGGGTTCCCAGATCAAACCTATGACACATGGACAGTTCACGGGATTAGCGCTTACTGTGGCTGTTTATGGATCGCTGCACTTCAAGCTGCGGCAGCCATGGCGGTCCAGCTAGACGATAAGGTGTCTGCTCAAAAATACAAAAAGAAATTCTTGAAGGCAAAAGCTTCGTTTGAATCAAAACTGTGGAACGGGTTGTACTTTAATTATGATAGCGGGTCGAGTAGTAACAGTAAATCTATCCAAGCCGATCAGTTAGCAGGCCAGTGGTATACAGCATCTGCAGGATTACCAAATCTTTTTGATGATGATAAGATTCGAAGCAGTTTACAAAAGATATTTGATTTCAATGTAATGAAAGTAAGAGGAGGTCGAATGGGGGCTGTAAATGGCATGCATCCTAATGGGAAAGTGGATGATACGTGCATGCAGTCTCGTGAAGTGTGGACGGGTGTCACATATGGAGTTGCAGCCACCATGATTCATGCTGGGATGGAAGAAGAAGCTTTCACGACAGCTGAAGGGATTTTCACCGCTGGCTGGTCAGAGGAAGGGTTCGGGTAAGGTCATGTGTTAGTATACTTCTTTTGAAATGAGAAGGGTCAGGTCAAAAAATATTATATATAAGACCCATCCGGTTCTTAAATAGTTTGTCATGATGACAGTTATCTTTTTATGCAGATATGCCTTTCAGACACCAGAGGGATGGACAATGGATGGAAGCTATAGATCATTAGTGTACATGAGGCCGCTAGCGATTTGGGGGATGCAGCGGGCTTTGGAAGCACCCAAGGTGGTACTTGGGGCACCGAGTGTGAACATAATGGATAGAATTACAACACCGCTTAGTTCACGAACATCTTTTAATGATAGGCATGTTAAAAAGATTACTCACAAACTCAAGTGCTTTAGCGACTCTGTATTTTGTTGTGCCTGTTAAGATTCATCAGCTTGTGTTTATTACCAATCAATCAAACATTTTACTTAAAAAATTTATTTTCCAAAATTCATAGGAAACAGGAATGTAAAGAAGGTTGATGATACATGTTTTCTTGTTTACAAGCGACAATGTTTAAATAGATACTTTTGTGATGCCATGATCCCCGATCTAGTCGAGCTTGACATTAGAATACAGTAGGGTATCCCTTGTGAGCGGCATATACATGAGGAACCATACCTGTAAGAAACCGAACAAGTTATATGGATACCAGGTTTAGTTTTCTGCTTATTAAACGTAAATAATAATTACTTACCCCCATAAGAGTAGCAATTATAAGAATGATGCCGGTGATCCATGCCAGGATTCGTCTAACAAGAAGCGTTTCTGCAATCAAAGCTGCATCATGGGAACCCTGTTCTTCCACCAACCACCTAGGAGATGCTTGTTTTGTGAAGTTTAAGGCTAGCACTGTATCAGATTCTTTAGCAGGTGATCCATTAAAAACTACTACGCCAATGATTTGACCTTTGTATGTTGTTTGCAAGGAGTCGTATATCTTGGAAACTGATGTCACTAACAATTCAGCACATTTCTGAACAATATCATTTGTTCCATAGTGCTCTTGTAAAGCCTGCAACATGCCACAATTACAGTTGAAAATGTAAGATAGGATCATAGGAACACGAAGTGAACAAAAATCAAAATCAAAATCAAAAAACAATTATTTATAACCTTAAGACCATCAAATCTTCCTTTGATCAATTCTGTTGGAGTAGGAAGACCTCCAGCTAAATCTTGATGTATTTGCATTGCCCTATGGACATTATGGATGAGAGAGATGATGCTCTTTGTAAATTCCCTGTCAGCATTCTTTGTCATATGAAGCTTTAATTGAGCACCATTTGCCAAAGGGATAGTCAGTTCTCCACTCAATGGCTCTGGTGCCGTATTGACGTATGATCCACCCAACCAAGAAGCCTAGATCAATAATCAACAGATAATAATTTAGGGTAGGTAATATCTTAAATGGCATGAGAAAAATCAGTTTTGGTTTGTCATATCTAACCCTACTAAACAGGCTGTGTTCAGGTTGACCAATTAAATAAATTTTGTGTTCAGATTGAACTGTTTACGCAATTTAATTAGACAAATCAATCCATCAACCTGTTCAAGTAAAAAGGTGTGTCAACCCATTGTTTGCGACCCGTTTAACCCATGTATTACAACCCACCAACCCATTTACAACCTGATTACAACCTACCAACATTTTTGACTTGTTTAAAACCAACTGTTTAAACGGTGTGGGAGTTACACAATTTTAATTGTGCCTGGTGTAGGGTTAAATCCCTGGCATGATTAAATATATGGGTTGTGTTCGGCTTCAACGACTTAACTTGCCAATCTGACTTGATAACACCTCTATATACAGGATTAACAGATGAAGGTATAACAAAAGGGCTACAGTATAATCTAAGAAGAAACTTACAAAGGTGGTTAAATCTTTGTCGGTGCATTCCATATCCTCAGGCAGTGGTTCATTTAATGAGACTAGAGACAGCTCATCTTCATCTGCAATTATGCATAAAATTAGTCGTTTATACAACTCTGTTTATTACACAACAATAAAAAATGTGATACCAGAAAGCTGAATTTCAGCATCTCCCATAGTAACTTCACTCTTAACGGCTTTACTGAAAACATTACCAAGCTCAGGCCGCTTGTCTGCATGGAATTTATATAATTTTTTTATAACAAACTTTTTCCAAGTTATACATGAGATGCTAAGTATGGATTTAGAGATGAATTTGATTACCTCCAAATCCATTGATCTCAAGGAAGAAAACAGCATGAGGCCTATTAAACGGGTTAGCCACAAGCACCTCATTCAACTGCAAAATTAACAAGGAACTACAACAATTGAACAGAAGAAATTATAAGTAGAAACAAGAAATTTGAATAATTTGAGTAGTGTAATTTTGCCTTCTCTGAACTGGCAGAGGACAATGTAGAAGGAGGTGCAAAACCAAGCAGGATTGAGATAGCCGCACCTACTTCTGGAAGTGACATTGATTTTGACTGCAGAAGCAAAAATAGAACTTGCTGTCATGACATATACCCTTAACTTTTCATTAAAATTTAAATGTTGACGAATATTATAGTATGCAATTGATCATTGTTTTATTTGCAAGGTCAATCATCATTATTTGGTTAATCATGGCTAAAGAACACATAACTGAAAGATTAACCCTTTATGAATTATGTTTTTTGCTATGTACAAAATTTTGTTTTGATGATACTTGTTACTTGTATTTGTTAAACGCATGGAATTTATACTCTAGAAGGACAAGAAGACGTTCAACAGTGTGATTCTTAAAAATATAATCACAAATCATGTTCTGATCATTTATTCGTTCTATCTTGTAAAGTGGAGTACCTTGTTCGCTAACCAAACATTTTGTAGAACATGAGTAGATCAAGGATGATTAAAGATGAGCGGATTAATGAAGACAAGGACTTAATTGAGCTCCAAAAAGAGGAAGCTAATCAATTAACCATTTTGTAGTTTTGGCAAACTTTGAGCATCATTAGTGCATCAGTTCTTGTTTTGTATATGTGGTTTTAGTATCTTGCTGACCTAGTAATCATCATCGACATTAATTTTTTTAGTAAAGTTATAACAGTATCATTATACTTGTATTATTATCTCAATGTTTTTCTAAATAATTCTAAAGCTTAATTTATAAGTTTTTGTCATTCAGAACGCTTCTCAATCATTTTTCATTCATCATTTTAAACTAAGAATTAAAATGGGTATTTTTTGATTGTTCAATCGGCCCAAAAACAAAGAAATTTTCATTTACCGTCGTTTACTTAACAACCCTTAATTATCCATGTTGTCCCCTGTTAGTGCATACGTAATTACACATTTTAAAATGCACTCCTTGTTTTGATGACAATAAAAAAATGAATATGTGATAAAATGCTAAACATAAATACTCATATGTTCATATCCTACATTCTCAAAAGATTAAATATCATCACAAATGTCACATTGAAGAAAATAAAAAATAGTAGACTATAAACCAGAACGGTCAGTCCATTGGATAACACCAATCAAGTCAACTTTCCTTTTTCACATGATCACCCTCCGACATTCAATACATTCATATTAAGGGTAGACGAGTGCTGTTGGAACTTTTAGTTGATCAGTAAAGTATAAACATGTTTTTAGGTTTTACAAACTAACACAATTTTTTAACTAATCCTAGTTTTTCTAAAGCAATTCAAAGTTAATAAAATGTGAGTCTTTGCCATAAGTCAAACCCATCAAGGTAAGTTGTGTTGATAAGGTCAAATGACATCTTCCTAAAACTCTCTTAATCAGTGTTTCAGTTTCAGCCCTTAACAAAAGCTATCAATCAAATTTCACCTAAGCATAACAGCTAAAATTTGTTTGACCGAAATTGCTCAAGATGGTCAATGCACGGCACGACCATGGATCGATCATGTGTGCAGGATGTGTGATTTTTTCAATGTTTGCTAACCCCTCTATTTAAGCAACATTTCCACCAACACTTACAACTTGCCTATTACATACTAAAAATCAAAATCATTCTTAAGTGATTTTGGTTCCTAACATATTTTTTACATGAGATTCAAGATCATAGATTAGCAAAAGAAAAAGTTGTTTGCGGCATTGTAACACTCATTTACAAACTTGTATGTATCTATGAGTGTGATCTCTATAGTATTAAAAGGCAAGTCATTAGCAATTCCTACCAAGCGTAATTAATGATAAGTTTGGTGATCCCTACCAAGTGTAAAAAAGAGACGTTACTACTGATATGTACAAAGTTCAATAGAAGATTATACAAAAGGTGATCTCTACCTATTCTTAGAGAGAAGATAGTGAAAACAACTTTTGGTTAAAAATCAATAAGTAGATGTAATTTGGATCTGTTAGACTGTTAACATCTGCCCGTGACACTACTACTTTAATTATCTTTATATTATTTGTTAAATGCTTGAGGAGTTGTTATATTTAAAAATCAGACTTTAAGCAATACTCGACTTAATAAAAGAATAGGCTCTAACACTTTAAGGTGCCGTTTGGTTTGCATAATATTTTTAAAAGAATTAGAATCCAACAAATTAGTAGAATTCGAAGGAATTAAACTTTAAAAGAATTAGAATTTGTTATATGTTTGGTTGACACCATGGATCAGAATTTAGTATTTCTTCTTTAGTATAAGTTTTTCCATCACTTTTCAACCAAGCAAGATAAGGAATGGAATTCAAATTCCAGTTCCATCATCCCCCTTGGAGCAGACGAGTACTTACTATTTTTTGTGAAAAAGATGAAGTTCAAAGATAAGTGTTACAAAGACTTGCAGTTATGCTTGTGTATGACATAGAGAGTTTGGCAAACCAAAAGACAATATTTGAAAGATTAACCCATACAAGATAACAAGGATGTCAATCTTTGTCTTTTAAAGACTTGAAATAACATTGGAACAGCCATTTTAATTTTGCGACAATTGCTTTTATTTATGTATTGAAAAATTATAAGACTCTCATTACCAACTATGCAAATGAGACTTTCTATTGTATGAACATAATCTCTTTTAGTTCAAATAAATATATAATATGTAGTAAAAAATTAATATGCAAAGGCTTCAATCACAAACATCATGACTGTAAGGTTTTTGTAAGCAAATTTGGATAACTTAAATCTGTTCTGTGGTTATTGTATACTATAATTGTCCTTTAAATGTTACAGCAGCGTGTAACATTTTATATATTCAAGTAAAACATATCCCATTGTGTATTAAAGAATTGCTTTGGTTAATTGGTTAGTTAGTTTGTAATTGTTTTAACTTCAAAAAGTATAAGACTAATAGTCTAATACAAACTTTCTATAAAGCTTTGCAAATCAATACTGTTGTTGGTTTTCATATTATTAATATAATAGCGTCCTCACTTAACAAAAATATCCATTTTCCATTAAATTTGGAAAGCTAACGAAAGTACAGAACTCAATAATAGCAACCGTTGGCCATCCATCTATACAGGCATCTCCCAAAGGTTACTAAGCATGCTGCAATTCTATTTTGAACGATAACCTTGGTTCCATATGAACTTTTTCGTGAAATAAATAATAATAACTATGAATCTCCTAGATTACTAAACAATGATTACAACAACACGGTATTAGCTTCTCAGATAACCTTTATGATAAAAAGACATGACAACCCTTATTTGATGCATTATTCATTCCATCAAAATCTGAAAACAATTTCTTGAACTACCTACCATTACCAAACATGCAAACTTCTAATATTGATGATTACAAATAGAATATATAAATCAAAAGCATGTTATTAACTATAAAATCAAAATCTAGCAATGTAAGTTACTTGATTCCCTACTGTAAATCACATCAGGCCAAAATGTTCTCCATTTAATTACACATTGCACCTAACCCTGGATAATTCACTATAATAAGCATCAGTATTCTGTAATCACATAACGCATAAGTAATCAGGCATATATATGTCCACGAACAACAAGTAATCAACAAACAAAACTAGGTATAGCATTATAACAGGAATATGCATGTACAGCTATCTGAATCCAAATTTTCCAAAAATGACAAACTGCTTATTAACCTCCACACACCAAATCAGCCAAAAACATTTAAGCATCTACATCGATTTAAGTCGAAAACTACGTAGATTCAGTAAACAAGCACAACAAGAACTAAAACAAGCATCAAATCCAGAACAAAATTCCACACAACAGTTACCTCAGATGAGCGAGACTGAAAATAAGAGTGAGTGGAGCTATCAAGGAAATAAACTGAGCCAGTTCCATCGGCCTACATCCAAATCAATCAGATATAAAATTCACCGATCCAAATGAAATCAACAATAAAAAGAACTAGAACAACGATGATGTGATTAGAAACCCTAGATTGACAGCAGAGGATGGACGAAATAATAATCAGCAATATCAAGGGAAAAGTTGAAGATCTTTTGGAATCCATCGAGGAAGATAGAATACGTCTCCGATGCACGATTTGGAAACAAGGAACGTGGTGGTTGTTTTAACCGTGTTCGCCTTCGGGACAATGAGGATGGGATGTAATAATATTCTGGAAACGGTGTCGTATTGACCATGTGATGTGATCCGGGTGAACTGTGAGTGCAGAATTGAAGTGTTGTTTTTAATGGGCCTTTTGGGGTTTGTTTCTCTTCGGGGCCATCCGCTGTCCTCTGAAAATGGCCCTGCCCTGGTGGGCTGGTGGTGTGTTCATAGTTTCACTTTCACTAGGTGGGGAAAAAATCAATTTAAACCAGATTCGAACCGGTTTGAACTGGTACCCATACGATTCGATATGAAAACCGACTTTATAAACCAATTCATAACTCTATAAAGCATGTAATCAGAATGTTACGAGTAAAGATTGTAACTTAAACACTACTTTTCCCCGCCACGTGTTGCAGGAGCATTGAATGGAGCATAATAAAGTATAGAATACAAACAACCGACTTGTTTCCGGACTAGATTAACGTCAAAACGTAGAATAACTCGAATATATACCATTGAATAAAATCGAAATGTAGACAATCTCTAAACATACATAAAAAAAGCTCGTGCAACGACGTCGTAAGCGGCGTGATAAAGTATAGATTACAATAGTCCCGACTTGTTTCGAAATTAAATTTGCATCGAAACGTAAAATAACTCAGATTTATACAGTAGAATGAAAATGTATTATATTTGACTCTACGAATTTGCAAACAAAACTTACATTAAAACGTATATCAACTCAAAACGTATATCATAATAAGCACGAAAACGCTTTATATTTGACACAATTCATTTCTGTACAAAATTTATGTCAAAATATAAATGATGTCGAAACGTAGATCATCTCATAAGGAGCAACACTAGTTCATTTCGTCACGACAATTAATATTGATCAGTCAAAACATCAATCGATTTGGTTCACATTTATACAAAAAAAAAAAGTTTACATTAAATTCTGATCGTCGGACTGTGATCACCCCACCTCGAATAACAAGGCAAAATTAATATTAGGCATCCTCAAATTTGTGGATGCATTTAGTCATTCTTCCAAGTTCCAACTGTCAAGTGAAAAATAACTATAGCCCAAAAAAACTGGACTGATGCAAAATATTTGAATTCAATAATAAATTATTATTTCAATAAATAATAATAATAAATATTTCTTTTCCTTTCAACTTCAGTTAATATATTATAATACCGTATCACTCTCCATGTCACCACATTATGTAGGGATGGCAACGGGGTGGGTATGGGTCGGGTATGAGTGATCCCAACCTCATACCCGACTATAAAATATTAGTCGGTCATATCTCAGTCAATCTCCATTTAATATTAGTCAAATCTCTATTATTGTATTTCCATAAGATGTGTATATATTAGTTAGAAAACTACTCTATCATAGGAGGTTAGTTAGGGATACTTTGTCTATATATATTTGTAATCCTCGTAA
>BJCN01330583.1:0-11174 GCA_018326445.1 Flaveria brownii
TCACACATCAGATTCTTGTTTCTTCACAGAATCACCCTTTTCCCACTTTGATCAATCACTGATTAGTTCTTCTCGAACCTGCTTTCACAGCAAACTTGGTTCAATCCCTCACAGATTAAACATCTTCTTCACATTGGTATCACACCGTTGTAACTTGTATCACACAAGTTTTCTTCACCTCGTTCGTTGCTTCACACAATCGCCTTCTCTCTAGGTCCATCTTCCACGGATATAAACTGAATCACACAGGTCTTTTTCTACTGCAGTTGTGTCACACAACCTGTCTTCAATTGATCTGTCACAGATCAGCACCTTGTTTTGATTGCTTCGCGCAACCGGTTTTCACAGCCTTTTGATCTTTCAACATCAATAGAAAAAAACACTTCACAAATCTAGTCTGCTGTTTGATTGCTACCGAAAACACAGCCCTTTGATCAGAACCTCACAACAACCTTAACATTCAATCAGCAGCCCTTCAATGGATCTATCACAGATGGTTTAAACCTGTCACAGGTTCTTTTTCGGTCAGTCTATCACAGAACTGATCGGGTGGCTTCGTTCTCCACGACTTCGGTTGTTATTTGATATCCTTTTTACCACCACACAGGTCTCTTTGATTGTCTCGCTCTGATACCAATTGTTAGACAACTGGATCAAGAAAAGCAAACAACAGCAGCATTTTTGTGGGAAAACACACCCACGACTCTTTTCTTTTTATTGAATAAAAACCACACACAAAAACTCTTAGACAATGACCCTCTTTTATACTAATCCTAATCTTAATACTAATGAAAACTCCACTCAAACACAGCTGGAATGACAGCCCATTCACAGCCAAAACATAAATATTAAATACCTTAAATAAAGCTAATTAAAACTTACTAAATAAAACAAACATATCTTTAGACTCTTGACGATTCTCCCCCTAAACTTCCACATATGACCACAATTAGGATTTACTTCTAACAATTTGACCCAGAGCCCATTTTGACTTGTTACCCTCATCTCAATAACTCAATGAAATATGCAGCACAAGTTGTTCTTATTAGAAGTGTGCACCGTGCAGGGAAGCTTGTGGCACTAGGAAATGCAAGCAAGACTTTTCAGCCTTTTTTGTTGACTAAGGGTAACAAAAAGGATCCTCAAGATGAGTTGTATATCAACTTTGATCCATTGATGTGTTATGTCAAAGATTTGGAGGCAAGTAAACATATTTCTGGCATGATATTTGATTCGTGCTTATAAGTTATAACTGATCTCTTCACTATTGTTATTGCAGAGTGCTTTTCCCAACACATTTAAGTTGTGGTATGATTCTTTTGGCGGTGATGCCATTGGCCTTACGTGGGATAAAGAAAACTTGAAGGTATTTAATCTTTTAACCAATCTTTCATTGTGTTAGCTCAGATCTTCAAGTCCTTTTATGTAAACTTTTAAGTCTTGGTTTAACGCATATCCTTTTCATGTCTCCGCATACATGAGAGGGTTGAATATCACGATGTCCAATACATAAGCGGTTTTATGTATAGGATTGCGAGAACCAAATAGACACTTGTACTTAGTGCTTTAAATATGATACATAAAATGGTTTTTACTGTCTATCTTTCTCTCCCCGTCAAAATGTTATTATCATGCATGCACTAAGTAGTAAGTACACATTTATGTAGTTCTCGCAGTTTCTACTTAAAATTCTTTAGGTGTCACAGGGGTAGTTTGTATGATCATTTAAAAAAATGAGTATATGTTATTGAATAAACAAAATCAGATAAACGTTTGTTATGTCATTTGGATTGGTAGCCTAGTGATAAGAGTTAAAATTCTCTTCGGAGACCACCCATATCCAAAACTGTTTAGGAGTAGTTTAGGGGCCTTGAGATAAGGTATTGTTTTTCAAAAAAAAAAAAGGATAAACGATAATCATTTGGAATAAAGCGGATGTTTTTACAGAAGAGGAAACGAGAAGGAGAAGATGGCGATGTAAAGAAAAACGTGACATATACTCTGAAAGATGTTGGTAAAGTTGGAAAAGGTTTTGTGAAGAGTATACATTTGCTAAAAGTGCCAAAGTAAGCAGACAATTGTATCACCAACAGAATGTTGTACCGGTTTTGATGTTAAAAGATGAAAATGTGTTGCTTATGTATCTGATATGACTCATCCTTGACTGCAAGATATCCAAGGTGATATAACACATCTTTGAGTGAAAGATAGCTAGCATTTAGAGCCCCAATTTTGAGATGTTTGAGGGGGAGAATTTACTGTAATTTATGAACGTATTAGAGTATTGGATATTAGAGTATTGGATATAGACGTATTAGAGTATTGTGTGGCCCATACAAATTGTCTCTCTTTCACGTGTGATTTAGTTTTTTTTTTTTTAATTATTGTTGCATTTAACAATTTTCGATGATTATAATAGTTAAATAGTTTCTAAATATTAATTTAAGGTATTTGATAATCCTTTAATAAACATTGTTCTAAAAAAATCATCTGCCAAACATTATTGTTACAATCTAGTAATCTTATTTAAATTATTTAGAAATTCAATAAAAGATCTATAGAAATTACGCACCGGCCGTTTTGTGAGTTCTACAAGCAAGAAACAGACAATATAATTGCGTTTGGTTGAAAGTAAATTAATAAATCAGGTTTATATGTGAACCAACAATGAAAATCTAACTAGTGTTATTTACATCTTCACATGTGATTTGAATACGATTTGTGATCTTCACGTTTGAACCAGGGTTGTTTATATGTGCATGTTGTTAATTCACATGTGAACACTTATAAAAATATCAATCGCCCAAAATTAATAAATATAGGATCAAATAACTAAAATAAGTAAATTGTCATACTAGTTCATCATTCAATTACCATTTGCTAATCTTTGAGTAAACCATAAATGCTAACTAAGCACCAAAGTTTCAAAATCAATTCCCCATCCAAACAAATTAACCGAGAAAACACTACATCACTACAAAACTTGACCCAAAACCTGACTCCATACTTGCATGAGGGATCTGCATGACTCGGTATCTCTATTGACAATAATCCTAAATTAAATAATAAACATCAAGTTAGTAAAAAAAACATGGATTAAAATTAAGAAATGAAGTGTGATAAATAGCTAATAGCACCCAAAGTAGCAATCCAATCTTGGAGCATGCCATGAACTCGGGCACGTAAAATGCTAATTAATTAGTATCTCGCAACGTTTTGGTGTTAAAAACATCAACCTATTCATAGAGTTCAAAATGGATCGATTAGGGTTGATGCAAGAATACTTTCTTTCAAAATATAACCATTTTATATAAGAGCAATAATATAAATATTTTCTATATAAAACTGAAAGAATAAGCCATACAAAACGCACGTCGTTTATAGCAAGAGGTGTACAAACAGGTTCTTTTTTCAAATCGGTTTGATGTTTAAACCGAACAAGTTTTTATGTTATGTGGTTAAACCGGTTTTTTTCAAACCGATTCTGTTTTTAAACTTGTTTTTTCTAACTAGATGCTCAAACACCTCAAATCGCTTTCTGAAACTTTTTTTTTAATTTTTTATTTTAAGCGATTTCAAAACCATTTTTGAGAGTCGAGCTACCAAAACAATATACGTTCAAAATTCTCACAACAATTGAACCCTTTATACCATCGATTTGAAAGAGCTGCAATCAGATCCGAAACATATTTGTTCGATCAGTATCTATTAGGGTTTTTGACCGGCGATGGGGCTCCTCAGCATCATTCGGAAGATCAAACGGAAAGAAAAGGAAATGCGCATTCTTATGGTGTATGTTTTTGTTTTGCATAATTACTTATTCATGTCTTTATGTGCGTATGTTTATGTTGGTAGGATTGTGTTGTTCAATCAATCAACAGGGGACTTGACAATTCGGGGAAAACAACAATAGTACTGAAAATCAATGGTGAAGACACCAGCGTTATTAGCCCTACTCTTGGCTTCAACATCAAAACCATGACCTATGATAAGTATATGCTCTCCCTCTCTCTCTCACACACACGCAAACATCAGCAATGTCTAAGATTATGTGATTTGATGCTATTTTGAGTGTTTTTTATTTGCAATGCCCTTTTGCATTTCTGCTAGTATGTTGTTTGTTTGGATATTGAGTAACAACTGTAATGGTTCATAAATTTTACTTGTTATTTTTGATGGGTTCGATGGGATGAAGGTCAAAATGTTTGTGTGAGAATGTGCATCTTGTTTGGAAATTAAGTAACAACTTGCTAAAATGTTTCTTGTTCATTGATTTCTTTATGGAGATCGGAACTCACAATCCATAGATTGTAATGACCGCTGATACCATCGATCCAAATGCCACTTGGTTTTATTGTTGATGATTGCCTTTGCTGATGCAATAGTGGAACTTGTTCTTGGTATTAACTGAAAGATAATGGCAGGTACACCCTTAACATATGGGATGTTGGGGGTCAAAAGACTATACGATCTTACTGGAGAAACTACTTTGAGCAAACTGATGGATTAGTATGGGTTGTTGACAGTTCAGATCTTAGAAGGCTGGATGACTGTAAATTTGAGCTGGATAATCTATTAAAGGAAGAGGTAACTTAAACTTTGACTTATTTTTTGTTCTGAACTTATCATTTTGTGAGTAAGTATGTGAATTGGATCTTTGCGAATATGGTTTCTGAGCATTTACAGATCTCCAAATCCTAAGTGGGTATGATGCCATTTTTTTTAAAAGTGTAATCTTGATCATTGGCTCCTTTTAAGTATTAATTTGCCAGAATTCTATGTTCATATTTACTCGTACACTATTTCTGTTGGTACAATACAGTAGAAACGTAACTTTGCTTGCAAAATGGACTTATGGTCATTTTATTTAACACAAATTTCAATTACGTATGCAAACAAAAGAACTATAAATCACACATGGATGTAACCTGCATGGATGGTCGTTTGTAACAAGAGGGTAAGGAGCCAAGGATTAGAAGAACTTGAGGACAAGAATGTTAATGATCTCCACCATTATTGATGATTATGTTAGTAATTCGATTAACATTGGTTACAAGCAGTGTAATCGATATGATTACAAAATTATTAGTCTCTTTGTTCAGGTATGTGATTCATAGAAAAGTATAATTTGCCAACTACTTGCTTTTAATTATTTTTGTTTGAAAGAGAACTACTGAATTAGTAAGCAAGTATATAGTTATTGGCTTATCTTCTTTGCATTGCTGGTATAAAGAAAACATTCTTTCTTGATTTTGGTACGGATTTTATTACAAGGGTTGCACTGTTAATTTATATGTAACATTTGTTATAGGGTTCACCATATATATTGCATTTTTCTTTCCAAAGCTACAATGAATTGATATCTGCTTTGATGGTAAAGCTTAGTGAGTTTGACATAAAGTCAAACCAACCTATTACTTCTGTAGGAGGTTTATTTTGTTCCTGCAGCCCTTGATCTTGTCTATTCCAAACCCAAAAGTCTTCGTTTAGCATTATATTATTGAGCAAAAACTAAATACCACATCAAACAATGTAGTTGAATTTGTTACTTGATGTATCTTTCAAACTCATCCTTTACCGTTTTTTATGTTTATGCAGAGACTATCAGGAGCTTCACTACTTGTTTTTGCTAATAAACAGGATATACAGGGCGCTCTTTCACCGGATGAAATAGCTAAAGTAAGTTTGTTGTTGCTAAACACTTTAATGGACTCGATTAAGAATTTGTAAGGCTTTCTTGTTATTATGGATGCTTAAAGACAAGAAAGAAAAACTATGAATAGGAAAATGTAGAGGTGACAAGATGGGCGTGTCAGGCGTGTAACGTGTTTGGTGATGGCTTAAAACGTGTTTGGTTGAAGTAACTCATTTTTGTTAGTGGATTGAACCCTTTCACCTTTTTTGTGGTCCATTTCTAGAACTTTTATTTAATAAAAATTTTGTTGATTACAATTACGAGAACAATGTTATTACAATAAGTATCAAAATCTTTGATAAATTGATTTTAAGAGTTATATGCATTAAAGAAGGACTTGAGGCTACTTTCACCCAGTCAATTGTTGCCTTATAGCTAAACATTTAGATTTGATTAGTCTAACATTCTGTGTAACACACTAACACAACCTAAAATCTCAATTGTTCCGTTTCAGCTAAACAGTTTTAGATTTGACAATTCTAAGACTCTAAGATGTAACACAACCCAAAATCGACCAAATTATAACTCAACTGGTTGAGATTGTGATAAAGGGGTTATTTGGTAGCCTCTTAATGATTCTATTAAGAGGCTATCTCTGAATCGGTTAAGGTAGAGTGTGTTTGATTCACTTGAAAGTCAGCTCTTAATGGGTAAGTTTCAGAAACATGCTGAATGATTCAGAGATTACCTCTTATTCAGTCAAACCTTTTAATGGCTTAACACAAGGTTACCAAACAGCCCTCAAAACTTATGCCAGAAATGTCCATTATGCATGTCCGAGTGTGTGGGGACCACCAATGTTCATGTTTAATGCATGATATGCATGACTGCTGAAACTCTACATTATCTTATTAAATGGTTCAACTCCTACTATATTTACTTGATGGTTGATGATTTTAAGGTATTGAATTTGGATGCCATGGACAAAACCCGGCATTGGAGGATTGTAGGCTGCAGCGCATACACAGGAGAGGGGTTGTTGGAGGGATTTGATTGGTTGGTTCAAGATATTGCTTCGCGTATTTATGTTCTTGATTAGTTGGAAGAATGTCTGTTATGCTGCAATTCACCATCTTTGATACAAAGAAGAGTTTGTACACCTTCTAAATTGAATGTCGAGTTATAATGTATTATAAGGATCTTTAGCTTTGCCAAAATGTGTCAAGATAACTGCAAAACTTGTAAACTATATGGAGGAATGAATCCCTTCAATTAGAAATGCCAAAAGTTTATTTTGCATGTTGGCGGATGGAATTTGAAATAATATTACATGGACTCACCTCCATCTTTAATATTTATGTTTTTTTAGAACACCCAACTTACTTTCTAATCTTAGTTTTAAATCTACACCTTAATATCTATCATGAAACTTAAGCCATTAACTATTTAGACGGGGATATCTTTCCTTACCTTATTATTATTAAGCCATAGGTGCTTTGGTATTTGGTGTGTGTTATTTTGGTTTTTCATTATTGTAGTGATGCTTAAGGGTCAACATTAGGAGGATGTCTAGATAATTTTATATTTATCCAAAAAATTAGTTTCCAGTTCATACTTAGTTCATCACATCTCGTGGCGCTTGAAGACTATACGTGAAGTATGGACCTATACGACAAACATTATTTATTTTTTCCCAGCACAACCAATTTTTTATGAACTTCATATAGTATTTTTGAAAGAAATTAATATAACGTATAATTTGACCAGTAAACTAATTTATTTAATTCTTATTTTACCTACGTACATGCTTACATACATATATAAATGAAGTGGGTACCCAATAATCATTTCAAAGTTTAACAGATACTAGTCAATTGCGGGCTACCCATATGTTTACCGTTGTTCCAACAAAAGATCTTGATTCTTATGTGTGTGACCCACAACTGACTAGGATTTATGGGATCCGACTCAGCTGAAAAGATTATTGAGTATCCATTACATATACACCCATATATGTATGTATCTTTGTAGCAGAAGTAAGAATTAAATAAATTTATCTACCGATCAAATTTTGTGTTCTGGAGAAAAATTGAACCACATAACACCAATTTTCGGCACTAGTGCCTTGTGAGAAGAGATATGCGCAAGCGCCAAGAGCTATACGTGGCGTATGGTGCTAAACGTCACGTATCGGGTTTTTGAATGACTTAATTTATAAGTTGTTTGAAAAACCATACGCTATTTCTATATGACATGTATAGTTTTTTAAAATGGACTTATTTAACTTAAAATGTTGATTTTTAATATAGAATGTATTAACACCGGAACCTAAAAGAAAACTCAACGATTTTGTCTTTGGTTATTAAAACAATAAAAAACACAATTGGTGTCGTTCATATGAGATCGTACGACTCACGCACTCACGCATCAAGTGATTGTACGTACCGCTTTAAACGTGTACGACACTAACCGTCATCTATAATCGGACGATTCAGTTATGGAGGCAAAATAACAACCACAGGGCCTCCATTCACAAATCCCCTCATCGCCATGGTACACAGGAGCTCAAGATCTGAACAAATCACACAAAAATGGTGCACACTGCATACGATTCAATCCAACTCCTTAACGATTGCCCTAAGAAGATCAATGCCGTCGAACACTACGGCTCAAGCCTCCTCATCGCATGCTCCGACGGATCTCTGCGAATCTACGGTTCAGAATCCGCCAACCGATCTCCGTCCTCCGATCTCTTCTCTCAAACCCTAGAACTCAAGAAGGAGCTGTATGTGCTTGAACGCACCGTCAATGGATTCGCGAAGAAGCAGGTGTTGGCGATGGAGGTGTTGGCGTCGTTAGGGCTTTTGATTTCGTTATCTGAGATGATTGTGTTTCATAGGTTACCGAATTTGGAGACGCTAGCGGTGATTTCGAAGGCCAAAGGAGCGAATCTGTATTCGTGGGATGATAAGAGAGGGTTCTTGTGCTTTGCTAGACAGAAGAGAGTTTGTATTTACAGACATAATGGTAAAGTTGTTATGAAAATTTGTGTTTGTTTGATAGTTAAATGAGAATAAGTAGAATATGAACTTATGATTGATAGATGTATGGTATTTTAGTTGCAGTTGGCTTGTTTTAGTTAGGATATGCAGAAATTAGTATTAGTGGTAATGCAAATGCAATGTGGAAATATAGTTGTGTGTTAATATTGTGTTCTTCTGTAGGAGGGAGGGGATTCGTGGAGGTTAAAGAATTTGGTGTTCCGGATACAGTGAAGTCTATGCGTTGGTGTGGTGAAAATATATGTATGGGAATTAGAAGAGGATACATAATATTGAATACCACAAATGGTGCGGTGTCAGAGGTTTTCCAATGTGGTAGGACTGCTCCACCTTTAGTTGTGTCTCTTTCATCCGGAGAATTGCTTTTAGGGAAGGTAGTACACACTCTCAATCTTGTTGGATACCTCTTAGGATCATCTTCAATACATGAAAGATTATTGTTTTGGAACTAAGTAAAGAGATAGAATTTGAAGTTTTCATAGTATGTATGTGTACCTAAGTTCTATAAATGCAATTTTTTCTTGTCAGGATAATATAGGTGTGATTGTGGACCAAAATGGAAAACTTGTTCCTGAAGGTAGAATTTGTTGGTCTGAGGCCCCTGCAGCTGTTGTCATTCAGAAGCCGTATGCCATCGCTCTTTTACCAAAACACATTGAGGTATCTTTTCAGCATACTCCACCAAAATGAATTTTACTAGTTTCTTATTTATGTTAATCACTAATTATTAGGATTTATACATTGTACTCCACTCGAGTCTTGCAGATCCGGTCTCTGCGTGTCCCTTACCCACTGATGCAAACTATAGTTATACGCAATGTACGTGGTATTCAACATGGAAATAATGGCATAATTGCTTCCTTGGATCAATCTATTTATGGATTGTTTCCAGTACCTCTTGGCGCACAGGTTTGTCTTGGACCATGCAATATAGTCGTGCATGTGATCATAGGCTTTTTCTCATGGGCAACTAAATGAAGTTATGAATCCTAAATTATTAAACTGTCACTATGGGCGTGAACTGTAAATTCAAAATACTATATGGTCAATGCAGATTGTACAGCTGACAGCATCTGGAAATTTTGAGGAAGCATTGGTATTGTGTAAGTTGCTTCCACCAGAAGATTCAAGTCTAAGAGCCACAAAGGAGCAGTCAATACATATTAGGTGACTACAACCTCGTTTTTTCTGATTAATACAGACTGACATTATCTACGACATTGAAGCTTATATTTTTTATTTGCTCTCATTTTTTAGGGTCAACTTATGACCTGTAGCTAAAGTTATTCCTTGTAGTTCATGAGAGATTATTATTTGTTATATTTTCTAGAAGGAATGGATCGAATTTTGACACTTAAACGTGTCAATGAGAAGTTCCAAGCCTTTTGGTTTTCATGTGACACATTCCATTGAATTCAACTTCTTTCCTATGGTCCTCTATATGTTCTATAACTGATGGAAAATTTAGATTGTTGATGCATTAAGCACGGCATTACCTTAAATTATGGTTAAAATGTTAGTTTTATGACAGTTATATCTGATGCATGTAACTACAAAACTGATGTGCAATTTGTAAAATCAATGTTATCACCTAGGTGCAGGCACATTCGGCCTTTTTTATTTGAATTTCTGTTTGATGATTTACAAAGTCCTTTGGCATAGTATTCACAAAAGAAAGAAGACTTATTTTAGTGTTAGAAAAATAAAATGACGCTATAATACAGTTTCCAAATAACTACAGTTTCCAAATAAAACTACAGTTTTAACATACTTTGATTAAAATATCATGTCATAATCTAGAAGCTGGGTATCTTCCACAAATTGGAGTTAAAAATGATATTTGTTGTCCAATTGTACAGATATGCACACAATCTCTTTGAAAGTAGCAGATATGAGGATGCTATGGAGCACTTCGTGGCATCTCAAGTAGAAATAACCCATGTGCTCTCTTTATATCCGTCTATTGTTCTTCCCAAGTTGATGTCCGCTGAATCAGAAGAAAAAGATGATTTAGCTGGGGATTCACATGTATCAAGAGGCTCATCTGGTACATCAGATGACATAGACTCTTCTCCAACCTGTCTACTGCAACCTGATGACAGTGCTACTCCTGAACCCAAGAAAATGAGCCACAATACTTTAATGGCTCTTATCAAATTCTTGCTGAAAAAGAGACCCAACATTGTTGGAAAGGCTGCCGCTGAGAGCACAGAGGAGGTTGTTTTAGATGCTGTTGGACATACCTTTGTGATTAATGAAAACAGCCGACTGAAGAAATCAACCAAGGTAAAAAGTAATACCCTGTATCTTTATGCCTCATAATTCTAGTTTCTAGAAAATATGTTTTTCTTCATAAAATTAAAGTTATAGAAGTTCTATATCTATTATAGAGCATATCTTGTTTAAATTTAAAACAGAATTGTAATAGTTTAAATATATATATATATATATATATATATATATAGGGTAAGGTTCCA